>VYZV01010889.1:1238-38914 GCA_013401275.1 Pandion haliaetus
CCCCACCCCCTCCCCAAGTTCATATACTGGGAATGACATCACATGGTATGGAATATCCCTTTGGCCAGTTTGGGTCAGCTGCCCTGGCTGTGTCCCCTCCCAGCTCCTTGTGCCCCTCCAGCCTTCTTGCTGGCTGGGCGTGAGAAGCTGAAAAATCCTTGTCTTAGTATAAACACAACTTAGCGACAACTGAAAACATCAGTGTGTTATCAACATTCTTCTCGTACTGAACCCAAACCAGCACTATACCAGCTACTAGGAAGAACGTTAACTCTATCCCAGCCGAAACCAGGACAACCTGCCACTAAAGGATGGCCCTGGGATCACTGGGGAAGAGATGCTCATGTTTGTCGAGCATAGGCCGTTCGGCCCCTCGCCTAGGATGAGGGCTCAGATTTCAGGCTGGGAAGGAGGCTGGCAGTGACTAGCATTTGGATGAATCCCACCTTAGGAATCAGTTGCGACATAAGGGACACACTCAAAGTCTGCAGGTCAGCATCCATGTTCTAGCTGTCCTTGGCCCAGCCCTCCTGCCTCATCCACCGAACGTCTCCGTGAGAAAGGAACCTTGAGGCTGGAGTCATCTTCATGCGCACAGCTTGCGTTCATTCCACCGCTATCAAAGCACGTTAGACCACAGAGAAAATGAAAGCATAGCCACGCATAAGTTACTGGATCTCAAGACCTGTACTCAAAAGGGTCCAAATCAAGGCTATGCAAGCAGCGTCCTGAGCAATTGCAATTTGATCACTTGCTCAATGAACCTTTTGTATGTCACCTTGAGCCCACACCTCACGCCCTCATAAAAGTTAGCGAGATAACTTGAGAGCAACAGGAAACTGCTATCTTCAGTGACCTTGCTGGGGAAACTGAGAAAGCTGGGGATTGAACTACAGCTCCCACAAGGTAGGATGGCTGCCCGTGCCCAAAGCAGCAGGTCCTTCCTGAAGCCAGTAACACAAGCTCCCATACTGACCTCTGCAAATCAATACCTTGCACCCTGCAAGTCCCTACATATGTCTCCACACTTAAGGTTCTGCTTAGCTGACCGCACACTTGCATTACCTGCAGCCCCTGCCTCTCTTCAAACACTGAAGCTCAGTTCAATGCCAGGAGCAGCAAGGGCAGGCTGCTCCAACGGGGACGGGAAGCGAAGCCAGGAAGCAAAAGTTGCAGCAAGGCAGGCAGGGCAGCAGCTTTGCTGACAAGGGTGCAGTCCTACAGGACTCAAGGAAGGTGGGCAGAGCAGATCTGGTGACAGTAACCAGCGTCACCAATAGTCCAGTGATCACCCAGCAAGTCCCACTCTCCAAATGGTGAGGCAGGTCGAAGGCCAAGCCAGAAAGTCAGATCAGTGGGTTGGGGTCATTGTCAGCATCAGAGAGGTACAAGATCAGGTGCACCTCCAGCTTAGGTCAGGCAGAGAATAAGGGTGGGAGCCTGAGCTTAAAAGCAGCTCCTCAGCCAAAGTGGGGCAGGCTCTTGCTGAGGTTTTTCCCCAAGGACAGACAACTGCATCATCTAAGTTGGCCCTGACCCGGAGAGCCAAACCCCCGGGAGGAGGGGAATGTACTCAGGGCCCTGACAACTTAATCCACTCTGGTTTACTTTGTCTTCTGAGACTTTGCAGTAAAGTAAGGTAGAAATTCACTTGCCAAATTGCAAAGCAAAGATTCAGAGAAGAAAAGGTCAAAGGTCTGGGAAATAAAAGGGTTGCAAGCAAAATAAAGCAAATACTGTACTATAGTACTCTAGTGCGTACATTGAACAAGACGCAGATTGAGAGCTCCCACATCTACCATCCTTGCAGGGCGAGCCAAACTGGAAGGGTGAGGGTCCAGGCTGCACATGGTAACTCTACCACCACTCTATACCTCCAGGGGCTTTCCCAATTTCTGCTTCCTGTATCTAATCTTCCACAGTTTCTCACTGTCTGGTGGAAATGCAGTTTCCATGGCTTCCACTTGAGGCTCAGACCTCCGCTGTTCACTGTTCAGTATGCTCCCTGGGCGTTTCTCCTTCCCCACACGCCTTCTCTGCAGGGAGCCACTCTATTCCATTTTATCGGGCTCCATCCCCCACTCGCAAGTAGCTGGCATGTTCCCTTAACGTGCCTGAAGATGCACCATCCAACACACCGCGTACATGAGAAATATTAATTGCACGTGCAATTTGTAAAGCCGCTGGTCTCATTGCACTCTCAGCTGTTGACCTCTGAGGACCTTGCTGGATACATGATCAGACACTGAGCTAAAAAAGAGTCTCAGGAGGAGACCTGCTCTCTCCCTTCTGTTCTGGGGTTGCTGGGTCATAGCTCTGCGTTTATCAGCCTCAGCACTTGGTCCTGAGTCTCACCAGTCTGGCCACCGAGTCCTGAATTCAAGTCCAGTTTCTGCAAGCAGTGCCCTTACGCAATTACAGACCAGCTTGTCCCATCTCCTCCATCACGTCACCTCCTGAGTTGGCCCTCCTTCTTCGGTCTGCCTTTGCTTCCCACCCCTCCTCTTGTCTGTTTTCCGCATTAGAACTGCTGAAGCTTCTTCCTTCTCTGTTCCTCACTGCAGTCATGTGAGCATGGAAAAGTCAGTTTGCCTGCATTTCTGGAGTCAGTAGGCAAGACTGGAAAGTGTACTGCTCAACACTTCACAGTTTGGACACAGTGTCTATGCTGAAGATGGTACACGACCTGTCTGGTCAGCACAGAGGATCTGGCATAACTTCAAACTGCTCAGCATAGGCAGAGGCTTTCTGGGAGAAAACTGTATGCCCCTAAAAATGTCCTTGCTTGGTACGTGCAAAATGGGATCCTCAGGGGCTGGTAATTGAGGAAAAGTTGATCCCGTGCTACTGGGCAGAAGAAGAAATATCCGGGCCAGCTCTCCTTCCTGCACTGTAAGCTGCTCCTCCAAGGTGGGGAGTCTGGAGCATATTCCCGGTACACAGGCTGCTAGCTAAGTAGAGGCCAATTAATTTTTGCTGTAGCTGTAACGGGAAAAGTTCGGTGTGAGACAGGCACACAGCATGGCAAACCACAACTGCAGCAGTTAAAGTTTAATAACTGACTGGCAAATGAAAGCAGGTCTTTCTAATGGAAACTGCTATGCAACCTTAACTTTATGCCTCTACCTGCTTCACTTACGATCTCTACACAGAACCTGGCACAATAGGACTAAATCTAGTCACGGCCTCTAGGCATTCCTGCAATATAGCTGCTAAACATATTAAAAGCAAGGGTAATGTTGCAAAATTATTTACTCAAAGTCTAGAGAGTGGCCTGGCTGCGGCTGTGATGTCGTGTCGACAGAAGCTAGGCTCGTATCAGGCATAGGCTCTGCTATTGGGCTATACCCATGAAGTGGTCCAGGTGAAACAAACCTAGCTTGAGGCATCAGGCTCTGCAGGCACGCTCAGCCTGGTGGGTAATAGCTGATGTGCAAGTCCTGCCCCAGCAGGCAACCTGGATGCAAGGGGCACCCGGGTGATTCCCGCTGGCCTCTGCAAATACAGTCTCACAGGCTTTCACCCCACTGTCGAGTCGCCCCTTGTGATTCTGTCTTCAGCTTCCTACAGCAAAAGCTGTCTGCAGCAGCTGAGGAGACACCCTCTCATGCCTGGGGAACACATTTTAGAACTAGCCCTGGCAGAGCCATAGCTGGAGCAATAAGGATCCAGGATCCTCACTTATAGTAGAAAGAGCATGCCCGGGTGCATAGTTTTGCTGCTGACAAGATCTCAGAAAAAGGCTACTTCCAAGGTCCTGTCCCAAGCCAGGGTTTCCGAAATAGGGAAAGACTATAACTTAAAGAGAGGAAAGCTCGGAGTGGTCCATCTTAGGACTTAAGGGCAGAGCTAGCATTCTAGAGCAATGCCACATACCTGTCTTTTTGATAAGCCTTGCACAAGGTCAGCAGTAACAGTGGCCTGCCTTGTGTACCGACCTCTGTGGTTCAGCAGAGTGCCTAGAAGCAGCCCCCAAGCTGGGTCTTCCCAATCCGAAAACTGCTCCTTTTCCCAGATTGGCCAGCAAAGGCTTTCTTCCCAGCCGCAAAGGCCTCCCAGCAGGACCTACAGTGGCTCAGCTCTCAGTTGCCCACTGGGCACGTATATAGCACAGGAGCACAGCTCCTGCATGGTGTTAGCAAAGGAATACTTTCCGAGAGCAGGTGACTGAAGGCTGTTGAGTTTGCTAAGGGCACACAGGCCATCTAAGACACCAACCAGCTGTTTCAGCAGCCAGCGTGCCAGCAGCTGAGGCAGGCACCTCTGCACCATCTTGCCTTGCCCTTTAGCCCCAGGCCCCACAGGTGAGGCAGAAACCACAGACAACGCACATGTGAAGCACCCTCACCCTCACCAGCCAGCAGGTCTATCAAGCAAAAAGTACACCATACCCCAGGCCTCGTCACGGGGTAGAGCGCATCCGTACCTGGAGGAGCTCAGCTTTTCCTGGCACCTCTCCTGACTCCTGCACCCAACGCTGCACCCACACCTTGGGCAGACAGATCTCCTGCATAGAGCGCTTTAAAATGGTCTTATGGCTCCTTAGCAACAGCACTGACATGACAGAGCTAGCTAAGCCCCCTGTGACTATCAGTTCCCTGGGATCCTTTGCATGCCACCTTGCCTTCCTGGCTGCCTTTCTGCGTAAGCTTAGAGTGAGCCTCAATGGAGTACAGCTTATCCAGACACACTGGCCTTTGCCAGGCAAGTCCGCAAGCAGCGCAGCCTAAGGCAGGGCCCAGAATGAATTTGTGCAGACTCTGTGGGCAGTGTGTCTGTCTGCTACTTGGTTTCCCTGGGGCAGGGGCGAAGACACAGTGCTGGGAGCTGGGAGCTGGGGGCTTCACCACCTGAACCTGGTACTAGACATGGGCCCAGCAGCAAATGTTGCTGCTCCCCCAGATCCATTTGCAGATCCCTGAGACCCCGTGCCCTGCAGGAACAGGCTGCTCAGCAGACACAGAGCCGTGCGCATGGGGATGGCAAATTGCCAAGGTAGCAGGATCTGCAGGCAAGCTGCTGGCAGTGATTACAGCGATTACACCTCCCAGGTAACGTTGCACTTATCCTGCTCCAGCCTGCTGGAGGAGCAGCAACGCACAAACAGAGTAAGTACAGAGGGGCCAGCCTGATGGGACTGGTCACAGGCACCACTTCAGCTGGAAGCTGGGTTAAGCCCTTCAACCCACTCACCCCACAGATGAGAGTTCAACTTGGAAGATGGCACTGTTAACCAACGTGTCTGCACCTGGCAAGTGTCTCTCATTTTCGTTTCTTTACTCCTGGACGAGGTAGAAGCCTTTCCCACATCTCTCTGAGGATTGTTCTGTTTGGGAGAGCTACCACCTCCTTCGCTCCTGAGTTTGGATCCTGCTCTGGGAGACTGATATTAGCCAAACACTTCAGGTAATTTATTGGGCTCCTAAGGCACAGGGCTGGCTTATATTGGCAGCATCGTGGTACTGTCTCATTTCCATTCTGGCACGGGGTGCTGCTGAAAGTTCTTGGTTTCTTTTGGCTTGTGTTTGTACAGCAGACCAAGACTGGGCATTCAGGGCAACATTCCCAAAGCAATGCCCACACTTGGTCTGCAAAGCTGTCTTCAGTTCCTATCTGAGTAAGGTCTTCTAGGAGCACCAACATGTTCACTCCATCTAGCTTCTCAACTGCAGCATGGCTGTTCCACATGCTGATCGGCGCCATTGTTCAGGAAGCATAACTGGCAGAAAGAGAAAGAGAGAGAAAGGGGAGAAGAGAGCAAGAGAAGGGCAGAAAGAGTGAAAGAAAGCCAAGCAAGCGTGAGATCTCCAGAGGGAAACCATCACCAGAAAGTCATCGGCTTCATGAAACGAAAACTGCTCGGGGCAGTGCAGAGTCCTCAGCAGGCAAGATGGGACGCAGTTTGTAAGATGGCGCGTACCTGGCACGTTGTCAGCCCCTGGCTGGAAGGAAGGGTCGAGGGGACAGGGGTATCACTGCATAATATGCCCTTTGGAGGTTACCAAGGAAGCTTTGCAAGGGAGCGATGCCAGAGGACAAGCGCACCCAAGCATTAGGGTTGTGCACGTTGCCTTCGGCTAAGCTAGCCCCATCTGGCTCATGAGCAGGTGGTCTCTCCCAGGGGCGAGGCTTGATACCTCTTGCACTTTTAGCCTAGAAGAAGCCCTCGCCCAGTGCACTGCTCTGCCCCAGAAGTTATGCGAGCATGGCACTCTGGATGCTTTCATTCAGATGACGTGTCATCTGCAGGTCACTATGTGAACCTGTGTTTCATGGCTATCTGCCAGAAGCAAAGAGGCTATAAGAAAAGGTGGTGTTCTTAGAGTGCAGGATTCAGAGCCAAATGGGCTATGCAACACAATCCACAATGCAGGCTGGAACACGAATAATGCTGATATGCCTGTCTTCTGCTGGGAATCTGGTACTGAATTATCACAAGGTGCGGTGGCCCTAATTTCTACACCTCCATCATCTAGTGTGGACTCACTGTATAAGAAGAGTCCTGCTAGTCCTGGGCCCTGCATTACGAAGAAGAGGGCTCTCTTCATTCAGTCACAGCATCACAGAATCACAGATTGATGGAGGCTTGAAGGGCCCTCTGGAGGTCGTCTTGTCCAACCCCCCTGCTCAAGCAGGGCCACCAAGGGCCAGTTGCCCAGGACCATCTCCAGATGGCTTTTGAATGTCTCCACAGAGGCAGATTCAACAAACCTCCTGGGCAACATGTGCCAGTGCTCAGTCTCCCCCACAGTGAAAACGTGTTTCCTGATGTTCAGACAGAGCCTTCTGTGTTTCAGTTTGTGCCCATTACCTCTGGTCCTGTCACTGGGCACCACTGAAAAGAGCCTGGCCTCATATTCTTTGCGCCTTCCCTTCAGGTATTTACCTAAACTTATGAGATTTCCCCTTGAGCCTTCTCTTCTCCAGGCGGAACAGTCCCAGCTCTCTCTCAGCCTTTCCTCATAGGACAAATGTTCAGGTAATTTTTCCATGTTTAGCTACTGTTACTGTGTCACCACTCGGTTTTCTCTTCTTCAAAATATAGAGCTCCAGGTCCTTGAGGCGCTTTTTGTTGCTCATTTCCTTGTCTTCTTACCATTCTCCATGTCCTCTGCTCCCACCACAGCCCGCCCACTGCACTGTGGTCACTGCGCCTCCCGAAGAGAAGACCCATGTAGTACTTCTTTACAGACTGGACTCTGATTTGTGCACGCCATGACAGCTGTGCCTTTTCTGTGCAGCATGTGGCTGGTCATGGGCAGTACGTGGCATGTTTGCTCCTGCACTTCTCTGCTTGCACCACCTCTGGCAGGTCAGGCCTTACCAAGGCTTTTGCAGCTGAGCTCTGCAGGTTCTAAGGGAGAACTTGGCATTTGTCCTGCTTGCCAGAGCTGCAGCTGGGGCCGCAACCCCAACCAGCACAGTGTCTTCTGTGGATTAAGTAAGCCTAATGCCTACTCCTTCATGCAAGTCTTTAACAGCTCTAGAAGAGTGCCAGCTGCAGGACAGACCTCCAGGTAACACCCTGTATGTATCACTGCAGTTTGACTACTGATAACTGACTCTGAATAGGGTTTTCTGACTAGTTAAGCTCTCACCTAACAGTAGTTCACACTATATTGTCTTGTCTTAATTTCATTCTGAGAATGAAGTGGTCTTATGAGAGAGCATGAAATTAAGACATTTAAGACACATAACATCTGCTCCTTCTGTCCCTTTCCCATGGGTCTTTTGGCCCGATACAAAAGGAAGTAGTATTGGTCTTGATCAACTTTGCATGTGTCCAGGCACTTACAAATTGTTCAGTTACTTGCTGTAGTATTTTCCAGGAATCAAAGTAAGGCTGGCCAGGCAGCCTCATTGGCCAGAAGTCACAGGCTACTCTCCTATGAAGACAGGCTGAGAGTTGGGGTTGTTCAGCTGGGAAAAGAGAAGGCTCCGCGGAGACCTTACAGCAGCCTTCCAGTACTTAAAGGGCGCCTACAGGAAAGATGGGGAGGGACTCTTTATCAGGGAGTGTGGTGATAGGACAAGGGGTAATGGTTTTAAACTGAAAGAGGGTAGATTTAGATTAGATATCAGGAAGAAATTCTTTACTGTGAGGGTGGTGAGACAATAGAACAGGTTGCCCAGAGAAGCTGTGGATGCCGCATCCCTGGCAGTGTTCAAGGCCAGGTTGGATGGGGCTTTGAGCAACCTGGTCTAGTGGAAGGTGTCCCTGCCCATGGCAGGGGGCTTGGAACTGGATGATCTTTAAGGTCCCTTCTAACCCAAAGCATTCGAGGATTCTACAATTCTATCAAACATGTGCTTGTCTTCGGCCCAAGCCCATGTGGCCCAGAAGCCTGAGGGACAGCCTTGCAGCTACGAGCATGGAGGTGGGTGGGACGGCATGGATGTGAGCAGTATTGCTGACATCTGGTGATGAGCCGAAGGAACAGAGCAGGGCTGGCAGGCCCCAGAGAGCACCTTTGTACAAAAGCGGTGTGCCCCCCCAGGTTTCACCCGCAGAGCATGGTACCTCAGGAGCACCAGTATCTGCTGCAGAGCGTCTGGATGGAAACCGAAGTGTGGGAAGCATTTGCAGTCATGCTCCTAACAGTGAAGTACCAGCAGTACTCAGCACCGGGAGAGCTGCTGTAGGGCCAAACCAGCTACTGGAGTGAGTCCAGCAGAGGTCTGCATGGGGCTGCTCAAAGAAGGGTTGTGGTGCTGTGTGGGGTTGCTGCTTGGGCCAAACACAGAGGCTCCTACTGCCATCAGTCAGAGATCCTTGGAGTGCCTCCTCAGGCGGGATCACTGGAAGTGCCATGGGGCAGCCCCGTGAGGTCCTCACGTGCTGGCGGACTGCTGAGAGGAGGGAGTTTGCCTTCGTGTGTCACATCCAGCCCTGAGGTCCTTTGGCAATCCACAAACACTGCCCAGTCCCACAGGGTGAAACATGCTCAGTGCTTCCAAATGGCTGAAGTCTCCAAGCTAAAGCTCGTAAGGGAAATTGAATAAGAGCAAATATTTAAATAAAATTATAAAGTAGCATCACCATTTATTTCAGAATGTCTTTTTCAGAAACCAGCACAGGCAGCAAATTCAGAGCAAGGAAGCTGATACAGCCGGTACAAACCAGCAGTTAGAAAATGAAGGAAACTAAGGGGAAGTCAGAGACATCAATGAAGTATCAATGAAGTGAGCAGCACTGTTAAGGGAAACATGAAACTGTTTCATTACCCTGGAGCCAAACACAGTCCCAGTGGTGACAGAGGCTAGTGGCAAACCAGTGTGGAAGAGGGACAAGGCTACGGATCATAGATCTGTAATTAAGCAGCCTGATCTCTTTGGGACTTGGCCTAAGCACCATGCAGGATTAATTCTGGTCTGGACTAGGACAGATCTTCTGGTGATTTTTAAAAAAGCCAGAGCTGAGAAATCTACATCTACCATGATAAGCTGTTCGAAGATGCAATTAACTAGTAGATTAATCACCCTTGCTATTAAAAATGTGTCTCATTTCTAATATGTGTTTGCCTGGCTTCAATTTCCAGCCAGTGGATGTAGTTTTACCTCTAAGTGCCACTCAGAAGAACTGGCAACGCTGAATAAACTCTGCAGTCTGCCCCTCGGAAAGCTTAGTAAGGCGCAGTGGAGGACCAGCAATAGATGTCAGCGTGGTGATGGATGGCGTGTTTAGCCCGCGTGCCCACAGTGCTTTGTGGAAGAGTGCTGTCAACCCTTCCTGCCCTGTAAATCTGGAAGCAAAATGCTGGCACCTACAACTGCACACGGGACTCCCGGGATCAACCACGGTGTGTCCAACCACCGTCCCTCCGAAGTTCCCACTGGCAGCAATCACTGGCAATCCATAACTCACTCACGGCTCTTCTCTGAACGCTCTCCAATTTCTCAATTTTTTTGAAATGTCGACCCCAGAGCAGAATGCCCCAGCAGCAGAGAATCCAAAGAATTGCAGTCACTGGGCACCTGCCCCAGGTTTCTGTGTGTAAACATATGTTCTGCATAATAAAACCAAAAACCCAATAAATATTTCTGCTCTGTATTTGAAACAACTATTGATAATATTAATATTTTACAGTGGTAATGAAATATTTTCTATTCCATCAGTAATTAAGGAAGATGCTAGAGAGAAACTAAGTAACAAATTTTATAATCTGCAGGATGATAAACTACATCCAAGAGTATTTAATTGGCTAATGACGTCACTGAACCATTGATTTTTTTCTTCATAACAAATCATGGCACATCGGGGAACTTAAGATAACTGGGGGGAAAAAAAAATTCCAATGCCTTGCCAGTATTTAAATGTGCTCACATGGATATCCAAGAAACTACCGAGCAGTTAGTTCAACATACATCCCAAGCAATCAGTGACAAGAAGCCAAAGGATGTCCTGAGTAAATTAGTAAAAGCTAGAACCCAAATTAATGTCATTCAAATCAATGTCATTTGAAAGAGGTACTTTCAAATAATTTTATATAATATTTTGTAAGCCTACAAGTTTTATAGAGCTAACTAGATAGATATGGCATGCTTAGACTCCTGTAAGTCATTTGACTTAGTTCTGCATGACATTCTAATAAGAAAAATTAGCTGTATGCTACAGTCAGTGTGATCAGTATTAACAGATTTGAAAGAACTGGGTAACTGAGAAGACTTACTCTATATAGCCATTTGACAGATGTATTTCTAGCTGTATTCTATTCACATATCAATGCTCTATGTTATTAGCAATCAGGGAGAAAATAAAAAACAATTGTTGGTAAAATTATTGGGGTGGATAAAAATGAATTGTTGGGATGGTAAAACAGGTGACACTTGCCCAAGACAACCTAATCTGGGTTGCTTGAAACACCAGGTTCATGAAAAATCTGGTTTGTTACGTCTAAGTATAAGGTGCAGCATATAGGAAGAAGAATGTGGGCTTCATTTTTAAAACAGGGACAGTATCCTGGATAGTAATGAGTCTGAAAAACATTTAGAGGTTGCGACATATGCCATCTGAACACAAAACATGCTGAATGGGAGGGCATCGCTGCCAAGGCCGTCCTCCTCCTGGACTGTGTAAATAATCAAGTAATGTCAAATATGAATCTAAGGTTCCTGAGGCGTTTGTGTAGATCTCCCATCCACATGGCTAAGTAACTCTTACACAACCATATTTTGAATGTTGTGCACAGTTGTACTCCCTTCATCTCAAAGTGGTGCACTAGGATCAGTAAAGGGACAGGGAAAGCCTGTGCTTGTGGTTAAGGGTTGGGTGACAGCTTCCACGGAGGGAATGACACAGCTGAATAGAATTCCAGTCTGAGTAAGGAGAAAAATGACAGGGATCTATATAGTTCTGAATAATGGAGAGGAACATACTATAGTTACCCACATATTCTTAGAATACAAGAGTTAAAGGGCATCAAATGAAACAAGAAGGTGGCAGCAGAAAGACAAATAAAAGCAGGTGATCAACACAATGTGCAATTAAGTTACCCTTGCCACAAGGGTATCAGAATGCTCAAACATACATGGGTCCAAAAAGTGACCGGTCAAATTTATGGAAGAAAAAAGAAAAAAATCTCTCTACAACTGCTAAATACAAAGATGCTCTTTTGACTCAAAAGTATCTGAAATGCAGTTCACAGAACTTAGGGGTAGGGATGGACATCCAAGGGAAGGGCTTTTCTGTACTTGCTTTGTCCTTTCTACCCTTCTATAAGTACTACTGTGATTTACTAGTTCACCCATTATAGCATGTCATGCTCTTTACTGAGGACAGGAAAGATCAAGTAGGGGTCGGGCAGACAGTCGAGGCTGGGAAGCCTACAGGGAGATACTGATGCAGTCGATCTTTCAGTTAAAGGAAGGGGATGCTAGGAAAGGCAATGCTTTGACTGCACAGACAGGGTCACAGTAAGACCCAGTGGTTGCAGCTAGGATGGAAACTTCTGTCCAGAAATGGGATGATTTTTTTTTCCCCCGAGCGCATCACTTGGGCAGCCGCACCAAGAACATGGCAGTGGACTCGCATTACTTCAGCTAGTCATGAGGGTGTCTCTTGCTGACTGCTCTGCCAAAAAACCCAGGTGGATGCTGAAGCAGGAACAACAGCATGTGCCCAAGAGACATTCCCAGTGAACCTGGGACACAGTAGCAATCAGCAGCTGCCTGTGCTCGTGGCAGTTGGTAAAAACACATCAGAACCACATGCCCCTGCGCTAATAATGTCACATGCTTGCTGTCCTTGGTTGAGACCATAGCCCTCACACTCAGGACAGCTAAATTTCCCCAGCATAACTCCTGTCCCAGAAAGTACATTCAATGCTGCATTAGAAATTTCCCCTTTAGAAACCTGAGAAAAAGTAGCACAGCTTGTTATATTGCCAAAATGTGCTCTGGAACATCAAACCTTTTAAATTCTGTTCTGTTCTTGTAAATGTTTTTTTAAAAATCAGTTGCTAATCAATTAGCATAACTGAGTTAAACTCAGAGCGTTTGTTCTCAGCCTGCACTTAGCTTGAACTTCTCTGATTGTTTCAGTTCTGAAAAAAGGCTTGAGTACCCAAAAGCTTTTCTGGTAGGTTTGGTTTGGTCCCCCNACTCCCCTTTTCCTACTAGCCTCACATTCCTTGAAAATGGTTACTCAGTAGTATCCTTACACACAATGAAATCATGCCCTTCTAATTTCAGTGGGAACATAGGTGAAGATTGGTGCCCAGGGATGGCTTGCCCCTCTCAGCCACTTGCCTGACCTCCGCCCTCCCACTTATGCTGGGATCCCCTGCCTGCAAACCTGGTAGCTCTGAAAGGAACCCTGGGAATTCACCTGCAGACCCAGCACGGGTCCTTCATTGCAAGAGGTGCCTGTCTACGCCAGGACACTTTTGTCCAAAGAGGAATTGGCAGTGCCAGGAGTTGGCTTGCCCATGCGTGCAGCGGTGCTGTGCGCTCCTGTGTTTGCAGAAACAAAACACTGTAGGTTTACCTCTTTCAAGCCAAGCTGCCCTCATCACCCAAATGCAGAGCAGACTTCAGAACTAGCAAAAGTAATCAGCAAGACCTGAGGTGCGGCTTTAAGTCTAACAGCTGCAAGAAACAATTCCAAAATAAAGCAAAGCATTAAATTCAATCCTTCCCTGTCCTTCAGGATTATTTTAGTGGCTGAGTACACGTTACTGAACATACAGTATTGCAAGTATATGGACAGTGCTGGAAAGAAGGACCAGTAAACCAGCCCCGTATGTGCTGCTCTGCAGATTGCCTTCATACCAAAGATACACATTCAGGCTAAGGCAATCCTGGACTGCTCTGCCACTAAAAGGGACACCTTTTTCTGCTCCTCCTCCAGTCACAGACATGAACACTCTAACGTGGCGATCAGAATTTGGGAATAAGACTACAGGACCTGATCCCATAAACAGATCACCCTGAACAGACATGAGAGCTCAGCTAGCAGGAAGGTGGTGACTTCAGGCTGGGTTCCTGCGCTGGTTCAGGGGAAAGGCACTACTGATCTGTGGTAAGAGTGCAGGCCATTACCCAGGTGTTTTAAAAGCTTTGACTCCCCTGCTCTCTTCATCCCTGTTTTGCAGATAGTCTCGGTACGTCACCTCAAGCCAACACCTCTCCTCTCTGCCCATGGATGTCATAAAGCACACTGTGAAACCTTTTTGAGATATACCATCTCTATACTGCAATAGTAGTACCTACACACACAGGCAGCCACAACTGGTTTCCTGATACCTTTTGTAAGCCTGTAACACGTAAACACATTCCTGTTGTATCCTATTAGCATTCATGCTGTGGTGCATCACTGGTGTGAGTGCATTAGGAATGGTACGCTGAACCTCACATTGTAGTTATTTCAAGCTTGCTACCTTAGAGCAGCATGCTCCAGTTGTGTAAGTTGGTGATAATCAGGGGAGCAGAGCTACACCTTATGTCCCAACAGAGGCAGAAAAAGATGGAAGCGCTGGGTCTGTTAAACTGCTTAGCCTTCAGATCTGTGCGTTCCAGTGTCCTGGTGCTGATGTTGACATTAACAGAGGCCTTGAAACACCAGTGCACCAAGAGGAGCAACCTGCAGTGCTGCCCTAGTGTACCTTCTGCCAGCCAGCAGCAGTTTAGGCACTCCTTGAGTCAGAACAGGAACAGACTTAGCTTACAGCAAATCTTTAAAGCGTGGTTAGTGCTTTGATTTCTTTACAACCGTGTCTTTAAGTCACAGGAACAAACATTACCCTTTACGTTGTCTAGAGCGCAGTGCAGCCCTGGCAGCAGTGCATGGACCTACACTGTGCTCTGGTAGATGCTGGCTGGGCTGTCATAGGGGCTGGCTGCTCTGTGCCCAGGGGACCGGCGTTCTCAGGGCATGCTTTCTCCTCACCCCACATCAAAGTCCTCAGTGCTGGCACAAGCACTGCTGTCCTGCCCCAAGCTGCAAAGCCAGGCAACCCCAGACGTTGTACCTGCACGGGAAGTGTTTGTTTGGGAGGCATCAGCCCCACACCCACCACGCATTTCCCTATGTCTTCTGAGGAGCAGATGGATGCGTAGGTCTGAGAGCGCACATGCCACTATGCATGGCATGTCACATGGATGAGCTCTATCGGGACAGTCTTCAAGGCAAGGCAGAAGTTGTACTCTGGCAGGTATAGAGAAAGACTAGGGTTTATTCCAAACACCTTTGGGTACAAACTGTAAACAACTTGACTAAAGACAGGATCCCAACAAATGCCCAGGGCCCCAGAGCTGCCTGGTTCAGGTTAGACTTTGTAGATTTGGGATAGGGAGACTGGTACCCTACAAATAAAACTGTGATCAATGCAGTGTATTTGCTCCTTGTCTCACAAAATGCCCTAATGCCCGTATCTTGCTTTTCTTAGTGAGTCTGGAGTTTGTCCTGATTAGTATCGGCAAACAGAATGCTCCAAAATACGTGCACGAGGCAGAGCATGAGGCAGAGCACAAGGCTGGCTGGGACAAGGACACAGCGACAGGTTTGGCACAGGGGCTCACATAGCCTAGCAGGCTGTGTGCAAGGGGAAGGGGTTAGCTGGGAAGGCACAGACTGCCCTGGCAGGGATGGAACATCTGCACAGAAAGGCGCAGTAGGAGTGGAACCGCAGCCCTTAGTAGAGAACGTCCTCGAAGCTGAGCAGCAGGAAACGGTGCAAGGCACTTGGCAGGTGCAGCTGAGACAGGACCAGAAGCAACCGTCCCTCCAAGAAGGTCCTGAGTGTGCAGCGAGCCAGGTGCTGCAAGGAGCGAGGTCTTTGCTCCAGGGAGAAAAGCGACTGGTAGAAACGTGGGTATTTCTACAGAGAGAAAAGAGAGGACCAGAGGCAGATAAAGCTGAAGATATCACGCTGGGAGCAGACGTAGAACCAGACATCCCTTTACCTTAGGTCACTATGGTGCATCCTCCGTATCCCCCAACAGCACCACCCCTGTGCCCTGCAAATCTCCTCACAGCCCTGCCCTGCCCCAAACCCCCCTCAGCCCCAAGCCTCCTCTGGTACCCTGCCGCGGTAGCCCGGCTGCATGTTCTCCAGCCGGCAGCATGCATTCCCTCACCTCTACAACCTCCACTGGAACCGCTTCCACCCAGTCCTCAGAGATGCGCACGTGATCATAGCTGTTCATCAGGACCTCGATGACACGCGGGCAGGTGTGGCAGTACCGCAGCACCTGCGCCAGGGAGAGAGCACATGAACACTGCCTTTGGGCACGGTCCTGCAAGCTCCACCTTCGCCTCCTAAAAAGCTGCTCAAAACCAGCCTTGGTAAATCTAGGGAACTAATGTCCTTCCCTCATGCTGTCCCAGGAGATCAAAGCCACTACGTGGTGGGAAACGGCAGAGCACCACTCCTGCAAAAGAGGGTGACTGAGCCAACACCCGACACACACAGCACGGTTGCATTCAGCACAACTGGGTCCCCACAGCCTCTGCTCAGATGCAGGGACCTACGTACATGGCTGGGATGCAGATCTCCTTCATCTGCCTCACCGCTGCAGGTAGCTCGTACACAACCAACACTCTGCTTTAGGCCAGGCTCCTTTCCCCGCATTTTCCTAGTTAGAGCATGAGCTGTTCTGGGGCAAGGACTGACACCCATTTTGTGTGCAGCAAGATTAAGGCGTACCATGCCTCTGTTGAGGGCTACACAGGGGCCTCGGGGATGTACTGTGCCTGTTCGGCATGGCCCCGTGCAGAGACATCCTGCATCTGTGCTGTGTGCAATGGGTGTCCTAAGAAGCACTGTGCCCACGTTAGTTAGCTGCTACACAGAGCCCCAGGAAGACACCATACATATTTTGTGCAACACACCTCTGGTATGTACCATGTCCACGCAGGTGCAAGCAACACACTGGTGCTGTGTCTTACACCACCAGTGTGGCCTTTGGAGCACACCCCACCCACGCATAGCTGCACAGAGGCAGATCCCCCCCCGGCTCCTGGCTCCCACTCCCTACGGCCCAGGCCAGCAGTAGCTGTCAGAGTCTATTCCGGCTGTAGGAGTGATCCTCATTATCTGGCGTTAATAGGAGATTAATTAGTGTTAATTGTTGATTTTCCTGTATTTTCCCAAAGGGGAGAGCAATCTGCTGATCTCCGGGCTGGGTAATTATTGCACTGCTCAGGAATTAAGACAGGAAATTAACCCTTTGTTTGCTGGTGTCTTGCAGAGACAGCGTGAGCTGGAGGGTATGCCACAAAGAGGAAACACATCCCCTGAGAGGAAAAGGGCCAACACTTTCCAGGGCAAGTGATTATGGAAACTGGGTAAGTACTGTCCACACAGCTTAGCAGACAGAAGCAGGAGAGGCCTACAGGAGAACATACTCCAGGAGAAAACTTCAGGGAATCCTTTACCAGTAACACCAATTCCCCCTCCTCCAGCCCCTGGGAAGAAAGAGACAGGACAGCAAGCAGGCTGGCACAGAACCATCCCTGCTCTCACTGGGCCCCTGATGTTCACAGCCTTCCCTTCCCACCATGCTCCCGGCACAGCTGCAAGCCCCGCACCTTGAGGAGGGAGCCAGGCCAGATGCGGATGGCACCGTAGTTGAGCAGGGCTCGCACCACAAGCTCTGGGTGGTGCTCTAGCTTGTAGGCAGTTGCTTGCAGGATATTGTGCAGTGCCGTGTTGCCGCTGTAGTTCATGATGTTGACATTTGCACCCTGGGCCAGCAGTAACTCTGCTACTTGAGCATTGGCGTTCTTGCAGGCCAGGTGAAGTGGGTGCTGACGGTCCCTATCTGCAGCATTGATGTTAGCACCACTCTCCACCAGCAGCTGGCAGACCTGGTAGTAACGGTCCATGTCTTGGGGCTGGTGGGGCTGAGCACAGGCAGCATTCAGTGGCGTCTGCCCCTCCTCATTCTTTGCCTCCAGCTCTGCACCATAGCGCAGAAGCAGCTGGACGTGGTCTGTTAGGCCGTGGCGTGCTGCTATATGCAGTGCTGTGTCATCTTCCTCCTCTGTCCGACTGTTCACACTGGCGCCATGCTGCAGCAGCTGCTGGACACACCTATGTGGGCCAAGATGACTCGGTGACAGGCTTTCCCCTCTGGCTCCCACCCTACCTCCCACCCCTCCCACCCCTCATGTCTGTACCGTCCCATGGCTTTCACTTTTCCCAAGAGTCCAAATATCTCTGCTCCTCATGCCCTGGAGCAGTGGTTTTAAGCCAGGATGACAGGTGAGCAGAGATACCGTCATCCTAATTCTAGCTAACTCACCGCAGATCTTTAATAACTTGTTGTCACACCCAGAGTCTGCTCCCACACACCCACAGAGGCCTGTTTGCACAGCTTGTGCCCTGAGCTTCGCAGTGTGAACCATCAGCTCTGCCTTGCTGGTGGGTAGCAAGACAGTCAGCACCAAGTTCAGCTGAGGACTAGAGCTTGCAGTTATCTGTTGGACTTCAGAGGTGATCCTGGTCCAGGAACAGGCAGTAAGGCTGCCCCATTCAGCAGCCATTGCTGCAACCACCAGCCCACCTGCAGGGATGAGTAGGGACCCCTTCTACATAGGATGAGGCTCGAGGGGGAGGGAGGTCTACTGTGTCCCCTGGGCAGAACTCACTCGATGGAGTCTGGGCTCTTGCAGAGATGCAGGGGCTTGTAGCCATCCTCAGAGACAGCCTCAGGGTCAGCACCAAAGCTGAGCAGCAGGCGCACGCACTCCGTACTGGGTGCCGCACAAGCCTCATGCAGGGCAGTCTTACCCCCTGGTGCAAAGTTGACAGCAGCTCCCCTGAGCAGCAGGAGCCGCAGGCAGTCTGTGTAGCCCCGACTGGCTGTGATGTGCAGTGGCGTGGTGAGCTCCTGCTCATAGCTCAGAGACCACAGTCCTGCAGGGAAAGAGAGGTCACAGGGAAAGGGAGCCACATCCAGCCACAGCACACAAAAGCACTGGGCCCAGACCTGCCCTTTCCCCCCCGGTACCTGATGTACATCCCCCCTTGAGAGACTCGAGTTTCCCTTCAAGGGACTGCCTCTTCCTGCCAGTCCCTTCTCTGCAAGGTCCCTGCCATTTGACTGGCCTGCCAAAGGCAAAGATCTGGGGATGACTCTTACACTGCACAGCCATGCTGACAAGAAGGTCAAAGGAGCAGGAGCCTTGAGGCAGAGGCTGTTCCCAGAAAATGTGCTTTTCACCTGTAGCTCAATCATGCAGCACAGGGTTTCCATTGACAGGAGAACAGCAGATGAAGGGCCTGGGGCACAGGCAGGGCTGAAAGCAGCAAGGTGGCTGGGAAGGGCACCACGCATGAAGCACCACAAAGACAAGGAGCCAGGCAGTAAAACAAAGAGGTGCTGGAGCAGGCTGCCACGCACACAGGAGATTCAGACAAGCCCTGAGCACGGTGCAGACAAGCAAGCTTCAGAAGACATGGACATCTAGGGCCTAGGAGAGAGCAAGGGGCCGAAACCTGCCAACTCTCAAAGATGCTGACCCAGCTGGAACCACTGCTGAGCTGGTGTGGTCTGCGGGCAAACAGCCTGCAGTTGTTACAGGAAAAGAGCTCCTTAAACCATGTTTCTTGCTGCCCATCCAGGCTGGGCTGGAGAACCACGTCCCAGTCTGCGTGACATGCTCAACACTACATCCCCTCTCACCTCTTTCTCGCAGAAGCAGCATGCAGTCAACCGTGCTTCCCAGGGTCAGGTTCAAACTGAACCATCCTGAGGACCGAACGCAGGGCTGTGACAATTCCTTGCCCAGCACAACCCACAGAGGGAACCAGCAGCCCAGCACAGGCTGCACACAGACAGAACAGGCACACAGAGCCAGGCTACTGGCTAGTCACAGAAGGAGCACGACCTGGAGCTTGAATCTCCTTTGCCCATTGGGGAAACCCAAGCAGTTTCCTATCAGGGGTTGTGCAAATGCTTGAAGGGCTGGGTACCCCAGACGCACCTCACGCTCCCAGACACATGCACAGTCTCCCACAAGCAGCACAGGGGAACCCAACCACATCCCAGTGCTCTCACTGCCATCCCCACTCCTCTGTAACCCAAACAGCACCCATAACACAAAGTCCCAGCAACAGTAATGCCCTGCAGCATAAGCAAAAGGCTCTGAGCCCCTGTTCAGCTGGGCCACGCTGCCTGTCCACTGCCCCCCTGCATACTCAGCCGGCGGAGGTTGAAGCGGTAGTTTTTCCACTCTTCCAGGTCACTGGTGTCAAACACGGCATTGGGACTCAGGTTGTTCTGAGGGTCGCTGAGGATCTCGGCCACAATCCCCTGATCCCCAGTCAGCAGGGCCTGCCAGTAGGCCTGGGCAGGGCCATCCGCCTTCCGTGTGCAAATGGGCTCCTGACTCTTGCCTCCTCTGCCAGCGATGCTACCCATGAGGCAGCACCTAGACCCTCCACAGAAACCAGTGCAGGACCTGCTGCTGCCTCCCCAGCCAGGCTCTGAGCCTGCGGGTACAGCCCCACCGGTGCCCTGTGCTCTGGCTGACGGGCTGCCTGTCAGCCCTGGGCTGCTCCCCAGGGAGGGAGGACATGTCACATCACTGTTTGGCCCAGGCTGGGTGCAGCTCAGGTCTCAGCTGTTCTATTCTGGGAAACCTTATGACCAAACGTTTGGGCCAAGAGGCTGATAAGGACACTCCTCTCAGACAGCAGTATCTCTGCAGTCACTGGCTGTGAAGGGGCAGTCCCTAGGCAGGGCAGGGTAGCAAAGTAGCCTGAAGAGTAGAAAGGGAGACAGGACATCACTAAGAAAACAGGGAGGGAAGTAGTCTCGTGCCCAACTAGCGCGCTGTCACCCAGTTGCTGCCCAGACCACAACAGCACAACCCAGCGGCCTCCATACACCAGCAGCACACCTTTGTCCAGCCCTTGGCTCCATGCACACCTGCAGCACTGCACACCCATTTGCTAGTTCCACCCAAGCCCTTGGCACTAGACAGGTTTTTAAACAAGCCACAGGAAAGTTCTTTTTAATCAAAGCTTAAAGCCAAAGGACAGGTAGAAATAAGTACAAGGATGGGAAAGAGTGCATTACAAGTGAAGTAAAAACATAGAAGGTAATTTTCCTGTAGACCCCTTCCTACTTTTCCTTGAAATTCAGCCTTGCAGAGAGCTCCCGCATGGTTTTAGTACTCCCTTTCCCATCCTCTGACAGTCCCCTCACTCAGGGTTCCTCACTGCCGTCCTTTCACCTGAGATGGCATTTTCCCCTGTCCCCACATAGTTGTATAAACCCACCCTGCTCCTACTTTGGTTACAGAACAGCACACTTTGCTCACAGTTTATCAGCATTGCATGCATTTTGTTCAGACCATATGTTCTAGAGAACACATCAAACTGCATGGAAGACTAGCAGTGTTTAGTTTAATTTTGTGTCATGGAACTATTCAAATCATGCAGCTAAAAACAAGTTAAGTGATCCCAATAGACCACCAAGCAACAAATACCTGGGGGACCAGAGAAGAGTGTAAGATAGGGAACCTTACCCTTCTCAGTAATGAAAATAAATGACCAAGTTCTATACTGACAGTCTCCAGCATGCTCTGTCTGTGCAGACTTCACCACCTCATCTAGCTAAAGTGTAGTACGTGAAAGGGTAAAGGGACGGAAGCATGTAGCAGACATTCTCACCTGATGGGATCCTCTATTTCCCCAAAGATATAAGCAGGCATCCCACAAGAGCCTGAGGTTCCCAATCACAAAAGTATCACCAGAGAGGCAAAAGGCTGTGTGAGTTAGTCTTGGCACACCACACAATTTCAATAGGGATGACTTGGGAAAGATTGGGTCACCAGAATCTACTTTTAAGTTCACTGGCTGGGTAAATTTTAAGAAACTGTCCCTACAGGCCAGTGAGACACATAACCAAAGCCTTAGGTAGCATGAAGGTTTGCTTTGGTTTTTGTTCTATACCCTTGTCTGATAAATTTGGCAGTACATTTTTGGTCTGCGCTTGATGAATGATCTTGTTTGGTTGGGTTTTTCACATCTTGAGACTTTGGTGAGAAGAGCAATTTCTGTGTGAAGTTGTTGCTTTTACATCAGCTGTTCTGTTTTCTTGGGGCACAAATCTTTACAAGCAGACTGACTTGCTGTTCAAGTGTCTGTCAGCTCAGCATAAGACAGGAGTTAAAATGTACAATTAATATTTTACTGTCAAGTGGTCTCAGTTACACAAAGGGGAATACCTTTTGTATTTTTATTCCTAAGTAGATTGTAAAAATTCAAAACCTGCGTTGTACAAATCTTGGAACTCAGTAAATATTCACCACCCACAAGTAGTAGCACTTGCATCTGCAAGCCCACCCTATCTGTTTGTCTTTTGCTAGTGTGGATCCCTACAAAACACTCAGTCATGGTCAAGCTTTATCAGTGTGCTCCACAGCTTTGCACCAGGATGCTTGAAAAGAACCCACACCTCTGGGAAAGGGGCCTTCATCAACAGCTCTTCCATTCTGGCACAGGGGGACTTTTGCCACCAACCTTCTGTGGAAAAGAGTGGTGCAGTTATGGCCCCTTCACACCCAACACTCCCCATCTTAAATTCCGGGAGCCTGCCTGCATCACACTACTAACAGACAGCAGCAAGGACAAGCACACTCCCAGATTACTGAGCACATCTTGCCCTTTAACACATCAGCTATGCTGCTTATTGAAAAGCTCATAGATGACATTGATGAGAAGGTAAGCAAAAGGGACCAGAGAGTGTGGAAGCATGTGTGCTAGCCACAGGATGCATCTGGGCAAGGTACAGTGAGGTGTACAGACGGGAGGAAACCCAAGGATGACTAGCTTCTACCTCCTGTCACTCAGGACAAGCTTGCTTCCACCACCTCTCTGGTAGACTACATTTCTGCTCCCCTTGCCCAATCCATCTCACAGAACAGAACAGATTGCAGGGTGCAAACCCCACACATGCAAGAAAGCAAAACACCAAATGCTTTTCTTCTGGAGCAAAGCCTCCCTCCAGCTGATGACTGTTAACCCTCCCACATCAGCCTCCCTGCAGCTTCTCAAAGTCAGTGTTTGGAGCAGGGATCGCAATGGCTCTGCTTCACACCTGGATTTCACCTCAGCAGCAGGTAGATACGGAGCAATTGTGGCTTCGTCCCCAGGCAGCTGCCTACAAGGCTGAAGCACAGCCGTGCCCCTTCCTCGGGATATGAGCTAAGGTCTGCCCGAAGGGCACTGCTAAGACCTCTCTGCTGTTCCCAAAGCACGTCACAGCCTCCAGTTTCTAATGAACTGGAGTAACAGATGCAACTTAAGACATAAGGCCAGAAAAGCATCCTTATGCTACCTGATGCCTTCTCACCCAAGCACTCTCTCCACCTCAGACACATTTCACATCTATCCCAGCAATCTCTAACAGGGCAGTCCTGATGTTGTTCCTCTCCAGCAGCCCTTCCAAGGGACCTATTATCACCATTTCCCAGTCGATCTGCCTCTGGCCACCTTCAGCAAGCCTGCTACCATTTGTTCTACAGTCCTGGAATCCTCCTTCCTCATCCAAAATCTTTCTTCCCAAGTCCCTCTTCCACCACCCTGTTTCCGCCACCAGGGATTCCTCTCAACACTTATCTCTTTCTCTGCTCCCCATCCTGGGCACTTTCCACCCCTCCATGTCCCAGCCCTGCACACCCACCAAATTTCCTGCTAGTCCAGCGCAGCTCATCACCCTTGGTCTCAATGATGAGATTGATGGCTGCGCTCTTGGTGAAGTACTTCCGCACCATCTCCAGGTCCCCAGTGAAGAGCGCATTCTGGACCAGCAGATCCCGGCACTCCAGTGGCTCCAAGCGGCTGTTTTGGCATCCCTGGCCAACTGGGCTCAGGCTGCGCTCACTGTGGTGGTACCGAGGCCTAATATACGGAGAGTACTTCCACTGATCCAGCTGCTCCTCATCCAGCTGCAGCAACCGCGGTGTGGCAGAACTGAAGGGGAAGGTGCAGTCCATCATAGGGAACAAACAGGACAAGCCTGAACCTTACAGCAAACAAGCTGCTGCAGGCAAGAGCCTCTTATCCAATGCTACGTCCTTTGCAGGTTGCTCCTGGGTTCCAGCTCCCCAGTGTCTGGCTGGATTCAGGCACAGGCCTGACTCACCCAGTATAAATAGTCCTGCTTGGCAGCTCCCCTTCACCACCACCCCTCCTTCCAAGAGTTTATTTTCAGCTGTTGGATGCAATCACCAGCACAGATTAGGCACGGGAGAGGGGTAGCAGGCAGCTGTGAAACACTCTCTATGTGCTTGCTTGTGTGCTCTGCAAAGTCTCTGCTCTGTACCATACTCCCACTTGAAAAGAAACAGAGCGAGGCAGGGGCAAGCACAGTGGGGGGTAGCTAGGGAAAGGCCTGCAGCAGAAGTTGTGTCAAAAGTTGTAAGTGACTGAGTAGAGAGGCCTTCCCCACAGGGACCAAAAAAACCCTCACAAGCCCCACACACTGCTCTTGAGAACCCAGCATCTTCACTAGGGCAGCAACACTGGCTGCCTAGACACAGCTGAGCAGAATAAAGGAGAGCATGTAGGCAAGCCCTGGGAAAAGCAGCTTGTATAACATGAACCCGAGTTTCCTGGCAATAAGGAAGACAGTCTCCCATGCAAATCTCAAGAGGTTGGCAAGCATCTTCAGGCTTCTTAGGGGGGTATACCGAGCTACGCTATCCACCTCTCCAGCTGTAGTGAGTCACATTTGGAGGGGTGAAAGATGCTGAAGCCCCCTGCCCTGCCCCAGTTATCACTGCTCACTCTGCAGGATGTAGAGTGGGCCCAACCAGCTAGGATGTTGTGGTAGCTTGACATAGATTTGGGACCTGTTAAACTTTGTTTACTCTCAAATTACTCTCCTGTAACTAACCTGTTAATTGCTGTGTCCCTTCTAATATGAGAACCTTCCAGCTGGGCAGGTTGTGAGTGCCAGCAACGGCAACAGGGACTCATCAGCTGCTGTGGGAATTTCAGCTGGTATTCTCCACCCAGTCCTGTAACTGAGAGTGTTTGAGGTCACTGGGGTGACATAGCAGAGACCTGCAAGAGTGCCTGAGGGCTAACAGGGGTGGCCATGCACCCAGACCACATGCCTCTACCTAGAACTGCTGCGCTGACCCACTGACTTTCTCCTGGACCATGCTGTCCCACTGGACAACAAGATTTTGTCAGAAGCCATCACATTGGCCCACCCGACTTATCTCCTGGATTGCACTATCTATCCTGCAAAACAGGCAAGTTGAGTCACTTGTTAAGATTAAACATAAATGTGACTAGAAGGTTTTTTGAGGTTTGGGTGGCGGTTTTTTGATTGAGTTTTTTTCTGTTTGGTTGGTTTTTTTGTGGGTTTTTTTTTTTTTATATATAGAGCTGAGGGGTTTTGGGGGGGTGGTTGTTAGGTTTCTTTTCTTTGTTAGAGGGGCAGGGGGGAGAGTTGTTTGGGTTTTGTTTTGGTTGTTGTTTGTTTGTTTTTAAATCTGAGCCCATTTAGTCTTTACCCTGTCAACTTGGTTCCAAACTGTGATAGAGTTCTTTCTAGTGTGGCTGCAGGTGCTGATCAGACAGGGAGCTAGGCTCTGCTTGTGTTCCTATTGGTGACTGTTTCCAGTGCAGAGAAAAGGACTATGCAAGAACTGCAAAGCCCCATGGGTCCATGAACAAGTCCCAGGTCTGCTGGCTGCCTTCAAGAGCTGCCAGACACGTTCCCCATTGCCCCTGCACAGATACTCTATGCCCATGACCAGTTCGCAGCATCTGACTGGTGCAGCACTGGGGTTATAGGCACACTTGTTCTCCAGAAGGATGCGGTAGCCGTATCTCCAGCCCCACTTTGGAATCCATGTTCAAGCTTAACAAAGTGACTGCCCAGGCACAGGTGTAAGAGGAAGGCACATCTAAATAGAGCACACTGATCAGAAGGATCTGCTGGTCCTCAGAAGGGGCTCAGGGCCTGCCCTCATTTGTTGCAGGGCCTGCTCAGGAGTCAGGCAGAAGAGGCACTCAGTGGTTCCTCCCTGTGCTCCTCTTCCCCGTCCCATTTCTACAGCAAGACCAGCAAAGAGCTGACAGGTCCACGAGCTCCCAGACTGATGTACACACTATGGCAGTAGATGCCACCACTGTAAGGATCTTCATATAAGCTCTGACTCTCCCTCCAGACACAGCCGCAGTCCAAACACACATAGAGACCTCTCCAGCCTCGCTCACATGTGGTGAGCTTCACCATGCTCACACACCACAGAACCCCATCACAAGTATATCTGTACACACGTGCCCAGTGGCCTTGTTTTTCTTCTGTACACACACCCCTCCCAAACCCTCTCCCCACTCAGTGGTTTGTCCCCCTTCTGCACACAGGCAGTGGCCAAAACTGACAAATAGCTGTCCTAGCCCAAGACAGCATGTACAGAGCTCATCAGAACTATTTATTTTCTTTATCCCCCCACTTTTTCCCCTCCCTTTCTTGTCTTTCCCTTGTGCCTCCTTCACTTCTGCAGTCTCTTGCACTGCCTGGAGCCACCTTTTACCCAGGGCTCTCTTCATTTACCAGTCGTGCAGGGAGAGCAAGCATGCAAGGGGGTAAAAAAAAAAAACCAAAAAACTGCAGAGGGTCACAGGAAAGAAGATAGAAACAGGTTTGGGGCAGGAGGAAGGGCTGGCCATTTGTCTGAAGCACAAAGGAAGTGGGACAAATCAGGCTGAAACCAACTGGAGAAGAAGAGTCAAGCAGGAGAAGGCAGAGGGCACAGGCTGAATTACCTGCAAACTCCACCAGTCTCCCCTCCCTGTAGATGGAAGGCACCTTGCTCAGCAGCTGCAGGAGCTCACATATTTCCACTACATGCTCCTTGGACAGCTGCAGGATGTGACACTATCAGCACCAATGCACACAGCTTGCACTATGTGGCCTTGGCTGTAGCCATCTGACACCTTGACCAGGGCCCTAACGCCCAAGCTGCTGGTAAGAACATCCCACTTGCTTTTGGATCAGTCGCTGCCAGGTCTCTGAACAAAGCAGAGAGCCCACGAGAAGACATCATGGCAGGAAGGGTGGAGAGAGCATGACAAATAGCCAGTCTCCCCTGGCCAGATGAGGGGCTCAGTGCAACAGGCCCAACTTGGAGAACCTGGATACAGAGAAGGCTGGATTCTCTTAGAGATTAGGAAAAGGAGAAACTAAGGAGAACTCTCAGTTTCTCTCCAACCTGTCTTTCCACCTCCTGTTCCTGACACTGGAACCAACGCCATCATGCTTCCCCCAGCCACGTGCTTGGGCACAGAATCCAAAACTAGTCCTTCGCACACAGTACTGTTCATGCACCCTATAACCATCCAGGAAAGGCATCTAGGAGAAACACCCTGACTGCTGGGCTGAGGCCAGGTCCCTAGACATCACACCCAGAATGCTGGCAGAGGGCAGGCAGTGCTTTTGCCCTCAGGCAGTTTCACAGACCATGGGCTGAGCGGGCGTGCATTTCTGCCTTTGCACCAGCTACCCTGGAGATTTCCTCCTGTTCCCAAGGCTAACAACAAAAATACCAAAACCACCCCACCACAAAAAAAAAAACAAAACAAAACAAAAAAAAGAAACCAAGAAACGTCACAAAACCCACCAAAATGAACAATACAAAAAAACACCAAAACACAAACCCCACAAAGCACAACTAACCACACACACATTCACACACCCTCTCCTCCCAGCAGAGCCTTTCCTTCAGGTTTGATAGGGCTCTGGCATCTGCCCTGGCCCCACAGCAAAAGAGGTCCTTTACTTGCTCTGCCGAACAGGTCACAGGAGGGAAGTCGGGACCATCCGTGCCCTCGCCACTGTCATCTGGCCGGACTTGTCCAGCTACTGGCACGAAGCTTTGCCTTCAAATCCAGTTTGCTGAGCCCACTCACTGCACACAGCATAGTGGGCTGCATAGCTTGGGTGAGGAAAAAAGCAGGCTCCTCCTCACTGGTTTTGCATAATACCTTCACACCAGGGGCACAGGGCCTGCCTGATGCGCAGATCAGCAGGACCCAATCCTCTGGCCCCAGTGATTTCAGGGCACTTAGCAAGGCCTTCCTCAGATCCATCTGTGCAGAAGAAGGGGGTCCTCAAAGGTCAGAGTGAAGGGAATCGGGTGCAATCCCATGACCCAAGGCTGACCAGAGGGAAGAAAATGTACACCCTTGAAAAAAAGTTAGAATTTTTTTCAGTGATCTGTCCGCTTCTAAACATTGTTGCTCTTATTGCAGAAGATTTATTTTACCTCTTGCTAAATCATCAGTTTGTTTTATGATTACACCGGTCTTGTGTCTAGAGCCAAGATGAACGGAGTGAAATCAGAGAGGTTACAGTGTATTTCTTGCATGATATAACAGAGCATGAGAGACATGTTGCAGTGTCTCAGAGACATCAGTGTTCAGAGGATCAAGTCCTGTCTGCACGTTTGCACGGGGTCAGAGGCCGACAGTCATTGGCTTTTGGGAAGCACTCCCTAGAGCATGCACAAGCAACCACCCCCAACCCACCCACCCTGCTACAAGTGGGGACCACCCACTGTTGGTACATCTCCAGACATTATACCTTCCCCACAAGAAGCAGTAATAAGGACAGAGCAAGGAGAACAAGGCTGAGTGGATAACTCCATCTATCTCCCCATGAGAGAGATATTAAAACAAGACTGAGGTACCCAGCCCCACAGCAGCTACCCAAATTGGTATAAAGAGACAAGGTGGAAATCTGTCCACGGTGTGGGACAGAGCAAGGGTGTTGGAACTGGAATCTCTAGCCCAACAGTAATGCAAGTGTGTCCATTTTCACATGCTCATGTGCATGACAAAGCATGTCTGACCCCAAAAGACAGATTTAGGGAGAGTACCTTGTTACTCACAAAGTCATCTGTGTAAACTACAAGCCTAAAGATGTAGTATATGGCCCTATCAGGTCAGAGACTATCCAGGAAACCATGATTTTATGTAGCATTAGCTGGTCATAAACACTAACATGACCTATTAAATGCTGCCACCTTCAAAAGGTCCTGATGACACATAGTAACACTGGAGCCCATACTGTGCACCTTGTTTTCAAGCCCTGAACTATTAGCTCTTCATTTTCTACCTTAAGCATTAACAAATGCTGGTTTTGGTTTAATGTTAAACCTGCTGGGTATACAGAAGCTGCTGCACTGGATTGAAGCCAAAAGCAAAGTACACACATCTACAATACAGTAGATGAAAGGAAAGAGGGATCCAAAAGAACTTGTACTGCGAGCATAAGAAGGGGGACCCACAGCTAGGTCCTGCTAGTCTGCAAAAGGTTAATGCAATAACTGTGGTAGCCAGCTGCTGCTGTTTTGGGAAAGCCTTTACTCCAGCAAGCACAAAGGGTCCCTCCTGTAAGCAGAGGCAGCAGAGACCTCACAGAGCTTCAGATCGGGCTCCAAGGAAAGAAGTAGAAGAACATGTCTGATCCAACATTACTGAGCTGAAGCCCTCATTCAGAAGTAAGGCCATGTGGGGACCAAGTTAGAAACCCTCTTGTGGGTAGAGGAGGTTGTCCTTCAAACATTTCTCAGGACTGCTCTTGCACAGCAGGACATGGGTTGGAGCAGTAGCCACCCTCACTAATACCTTCTCTGCTGCTCAGGAGCAACTTCCTATGGCAAAAAGTCATTCAGAAAAGCTTTCCAGGCTCACTCACTTCTGACACAATCAAGCCAGCTTCTCATGGCAGAGGCCCTGACAAGGATAGCACATGGCAGGGATTGTGAATTGCATTATTAGAAATTGATGGGTTTCTCACCCAGCTGGAAGAGAAGTTTGAATGTACATGCTGACAGCCCACCTACCTCTCTCTCTAGGTCTCACCTTCTTCTCCCCAGAACATTTCTTACAAAATTAATTTTCTTCATTCCCAACCCAGATTACTGACAGCTGCAGCAACTTTGCTAGCTGCAGTGTCAGGAGCAGGTGACAGAGGCCTTAACCAGAGCTCGAGTACAGGGGTCTGAGTGGGGAACACCAGCAGAGGCTTAGCCCAGACAGGCAATTCCAGGTGATCCAGCCCCAACTCTACCCATAGCCTTGCTCAATTACTAGTTAACTAGCTGTGCGTTCCTACACATGAAACACAGGGCTCCTTTCCTGACCTTACTGCCTTCTTTACCTTGTATGGTTTATCTTCCTGGTCCACTGCCACATTCAGTACCTGTGGCTCCTCTCTCAACAGCTCATCATCAATCTGGAGAAAAGACAACTTCAACATAACACCTGGCAGACTCCTGGATCACCTCTAACACCCCACTGTTCTTCAGCCCTAACCAGGAACACTGTCCCTAGAGGCCACAGCACACATTAGTCATTCCCACCCTAACTCCCTTGGACACATGTTGCACAGAGCAGTGCTAAGTTAAGCTTTCTCCAGGAAGGAACAGCCATGAACACCTTCCTAAGCCTGCGGGCTCTGCTCTCAAACCTCATGAATCACAAAAGCTTTTCCATTCCCCTTCAGCATCTCCAAGCAAAACACTCACAGTTGCCAAATAAGAAGGTCCACAGGGCACATTCAAGACAATGAGGGCCCACACCCCTCATCTGCAGGCAGATTTCTTTTTACACCTCTTTTCTCTTCTGTGTCTTGATCAGCTTCAGGTCATAGTGCTGGACTCGGTCTGCAAAGGTGGGGCAGCTGAACTTTTCCAGACTCCTATCGGCTCCATTTTGCCCTACCTCCCAAAGGCACTGTGGCTGTTACCTTAGGCCTCCCTATCTCCACACCACATCTATCAGGAGAACACCTCATCACATCTCATCCCCTCATTCACTGTCATGTCATGCCCTCCCTGCTTGCATTTCAGCCCACTGCCACTACCAGGGAAGAACTGCTGCCTTCCCCACAGCAGAGCCCTCCCTGTTCCCTACAGCACCTCTGAGCCATCCCCCTTGGGAGGGCAGCTGCACAGGCAGCTCACAGACAGGCAACACTGCCTGGCTTGGATGAGCTGAACCACAATGCACATGAAAAATAAAGCTTGGCAGACAGAGCAGCCAGGTTCTCCCCAGCCCCAACATACCTGGGGGCTTGATCCTCACCCCACTAGTGTTTGGTCACAAGGTGGCACGAAGTAAAACCACAACAGGGACCCTGGCTAGAAGGGGCTGAACATGATCAGGAAGGAAAGGACAAGGGGAGAACACCGAATACTGCTCATGCCACCAAGGCCAACAGGACAAGGATAAAGTGGTACCAGGAGCCTTGTACCACCACATAGTATTTCTATTTTGCACAGATCAGGAGGACAGTGGAGGGTGCCCGTGCAGCAGAGAGGAATGGGGGTAGAGGGATAGCAGCAAGACTACCCTCCTGTTCAGCCACTAGCCAGCATTCAAGGAACTGCTGCTGAAGCTGCTGCTCCATCTGCTCCCTCATGCCTAGTCCCTCCAGCTCACACAGCTTCCTGTGGACATTCAAGAGCGCATGCTGGTACTCAGCTTCAGTCAGCCCAGCACAAGTGCTGCAACTCTTCTCCCAGCTGTGCCCAGAGCACAGCAGCTGAAAGCCTGGGGGCTGCAGGGTCTGGAGCCTGCAATAACACAAGTGCAAGGGCTTGTCAGAAAGTAAGCACTGTTCTACATTGAGCATGGAGCACAGGTGAAGGACAGGATACCTGAGAGGCAGTCCCATCACCAAGCATACCCCACACATCCCCATTCCAAAGGCCAGCACCCAACTGCTGTGACCATACCCCTTGCTCCTCTTGCAGCAGATGACACCAGGCCTGCCTTATCAAGTAAATTTCTCCCTAATGCCAAGCAGAAGCAGCCATGGTGCGGAAGAAACATTAGGAGCATCAGAAAGAGGTTGTGTGGGGAGTGAGCAGCGTGCGTGTAAACGAGCCTGTAACGAGTTTGTAATATGCATGTGTGGCGCGGCCTGCGCAGCGTCATCACAATGGCATAGGCACTTTCCCGCCTCATTGCCTCCCAAATGGATTTTAAATATCATTCCGAGGACACAATTATTTAAAACGCTGAACTAAACACTCGCTAATGGGAAAACGGCGTGTGGCCTGCAGCAGTCATTCCTCATGGGGCCACTCTGCCCATGTCATCCTCTTCTCCAGCCCCATACCCTGCATGGGGCCACATGGAAGCATCCTCCTCCCACCTGGAGGCCACACAGGGTACCAGTAGGTAACTGTCCTGAGCCCAGCCCAGTACACATTGCTTATGTGAGATTTGTCCCCATCCCATTTCTGTCCTCAGCGGGGCACTCTGCCCTGTCCCAAGCTTCTCAGCACTGGAGGCACGAGTCAGTCACTGGGGCTCTAACAGTCCCCGGCTGCAGCTCCATATCAGGAAGCACCTCACCAGACAGCAGGTCTTTCAGTCTCCCCCCGTGTTCGGCAGCAGGTAATACAGGGCTATACACGGAGAAGACATTAGAACAAGGATGCGTTCTGACCCCCGTTGTTATACGGCCCTGGAAATTATAGATATCAAATAAGACTTACTTTTTCACATAATTAACTTCTGAATACCAAGCCCACCCCCCCTGCACAATCCCGAGCAGGGGAGATGAAGGAAGCAGCATTATTGTTGGCTGTATCCAAGACTCCAGAGTGAACAGAGCATGAAGAGAGAGAACAAACAAGGAAGCCGACTACTTGCAACAATTCTTGCTGGGGAGAACATAGATGGAGACACAGCTCCAAGGATGCCACAGACCCTCAGCCCCATTACAGTACTGGCAGGATCAGGGATAACAGAGCCTCAGACAGCAATGTGTGTGCTCATGGGGGAGTGTCTGCCTGACCTTTGATCATCACTCATCTCCCATTCTCCAGGCAGGGATTCTGGGCCACCATGAGTTACAGACTCAGAGTTACCATTACTTGGAGACAAGAGCCTACCTCAGACCAAACCAGAAAAGGGAAGGGACATAGACCAGCATTGTCCCCACACACCAGCAGCTGAGCACAGAGAGGGTAAGAGTACCTTGCTGGAACCCTGGCTGCACTTCAGAGGTTCATATTTTAACAGCCTTGGCATCACCAGAGCTATCCATCACCAGCTCATTTTCCTCTGAATACTGAACCATTCCTGCCTATGCTATTTGGAACAGTGTCTAATGATGCACCAGAGCAGCCACCTGGCAGCACTGCTGCCAAGGGACACAACAACATGGGAAGAGAAATGCACACAGGTCTGCACGCTGGTGCCAGCCGCCATTGCCCAAAAAGCTCCCTCCCCTCAAACCTGCACCACTCGTCATCGACCAGAGAGATGCTCTGCCCCATGGTCCCCTCACCCCATGAGAGAAAAGAGCACATACTCTTAAGTTATTGTGCTCTCACAAAAAAAAAAAAAAGAGAACACAGGCATTACTGATATTTTTATGAACACTTTGATTCAGTTTGTCACACTATAGTGTTCTTTTTGAGGGGTTTGAAGACTGGACCAAGGAAAAAAAAAAACAAAACAAAAAAACAAAAACGAGGATGCTTGTAGCCCATGGGCATGTATATGTTGGCAAGAACAAATCAGACGGACATAGACATGGGGCCAGGGACATGGAATATGACAGTGCTGCAGTGCTGCAACACTAGGAACTCACTGGGAGACTTGCAAGGACACAGGCAGACCTGGAAAAAGACAGACTCATATGGACCAAGGCAGTCCCAAAACACTTTGGAAGAGCGCCTGCAAGGGATCTGAGTTAAGGTTTGCTTTTTACTGTGACGTGAGTGCTTCTGGGTCATTCTCACAGTGACCAATTTCTTGTGAATCCCTGCTGGTTGGCAGAGTCTAGCCCCTCCTCCCAAAGCAACTTCATTCAGATGTCACCTGATCCGCCATCATGGCACAAACAGGGCATGGAACCACAAGGCCAATCTGGAAGAAGCTGAGCTGTGGAGCAGTTCTCACAAAAGCTAACCTGCGCTAAGCAGGCAGAGTGATCCCTAGGAAAGGAAGACTGCGTACAACATCCTGTGCAAGTATATCAGGGCAGCTCCATGGGGAAACACTGTGGGGAAACAAGCGGCATGACTCCTGCACAGTGAAAGATGAACCTGCCCCCATATGGGAAATGCAAAAAAAGACAATCTGGACAGGTTCAGTGCAGAACTCACCATTCCAAGAGCAACCATCTCCTCCTGCCTCTCAAGCTTGGTGCATCTGCACTGCAGGCTGCCCTTCCACATCTGTGGGGAAATGCAGGGATGTAGTAAGAGGGATATGAAGCTAATCACCAACCCCATTCTTCCAACCTTTGGGGGGACGGGGGATGGGCGAGGGGGGAAGAGAAGACATGAAGCTGGATGCACAGATTGCAGTATTGGAGAATCAAGCACCTGCACCACTGAAGCCTTACTCCTCTTGGGCTCACCCAGTGCTAGCTGCTCTACCAGACGCTTCCAGAAGACAGCCGCTCATCCACACAGATGGGCTGTTACCTGCTAAGAGAGCCAGGGTATCACAGAGGGAAGTTGCATGGTCCACAGGCAGCCTGCTTAGAGCTGGGCAGCACCAGGCTCCTGCCCATGCAGTGGAAAGACATTTGACATCAGGTAGTCAGAGAGAACCACCTCCAGGGCAGAAGTAGAACTGCAGTTCCAAGCTGTTAATGAGCACTCTCCATCCCACAAAAAGCACAACTGCACATCCTGCAGCTAGGGAAATGGGAGTGCTGCTGGAAGGGGGAAGTAAACACAGACACTGGGGCCCTAGGGAGCAATAGAACATACTGGGCCAGGAGATGGACTGCTCACCTTCTAGATGCAAACGGCAGCCTGCTCACAATCCCGCTCTTTGGCTGGACTCTCCCAGGCCTGCCTCCGACGTGCCGCACCGGCCGAGTCTCCCCCGTGAACCTGGCTCGCAGGCAGGCCTGACACAGCCGCTCTGCCACCTGCGCCAGCTGCACAGCCTCTCCCCGCAGCACAACTGCCCACAAGGGCTAGAGGAAATAAAAGCAGTCCAGCCCTGTTGGGCGAGATGCTGCTCCAACACCTGCACTCAGGACCAGTTCTGGCTTGCAGGCAGGGCACTGAAGAGCACTCTTCAATGCTGTCCTACAGTCAAAAGGAAACAGAGCACCCAGTACAACGCCTTCCCTCCCTCCCCCAGCCAGCCCCACACCATAGCAACAGGGCTGGGACTGAAGGCAATGTACTCAGTCCCAGTTCTGCTGCCTCCTGGACTCTCTCTAGGAGCATCACGTACATCTTGTCTGGCCCACACTACTGAGCCAGACTGACCCCAATCAGACAGAGACAAGCACCTGTCACAGCTCCACCGCTCACGAGACTCAGCATCACCTCACAAGCCTTGTGAAGTCCAGGATTGCCCCACATACTGTCACCCGGAACCTACCAGAGCTCTGGTTCCTCCTGACACTCCTACCCCGATTTTTGCTGCCACCAGAAGACCTTAGAACCAGGCATCCAGTCCCAACGTGAAGCTTGCAGAGGGCCTCCTCCACACCTCCACCCAGAATATAGCCCACATCTTTCCTTCACTCCACCACAGACTCTGAGGCAGCACCTCCATGCAGGAACCCAGGGACAGCCCTGCACACCCTGAGCAGGTGCTGCACTCCTGGGGCAATCAGGCTGTCCCACCACAGCCCAGGAGGTCACACCCTCCACCATCACTCTGGACGTAGTACTCAGCCCTGTGGGCTGCGCAGGCTCTACATGGACAGACAGAATCTGCTAATGCTCCCTTCAGGGCCCTGGCTCACTCACGTAGGAAGCACCTGGGAATATGAACTTCCCAGTCGGCCTGAGGAAAAACAGACAGGGTCCATCATTAACACAATGTTCTAAGGCAGAACACAGGACACTCAGTCCTAGCCCAGTTTATAGCCCTGCAGGACAAAGTTGTCTCTTCAAAGCCACTGGAAGCAAGAAGAGATATGTCCACAAGTCCTAGAAAGAAATGACCCTTTGTTTCTCCTGCCAGTCCATCTGCTTTTGCACTGTTTCTTCCTCCCCTACCTGAAAGGGAGAAATTTTTCTCCAAGAGGAAAAAAAAACAAACAAAAAAGCCAAAACACCTTTGAAAACAGTTTATAAACATAAGAAAAACCCTCTACCCGCTGCTAACTGCACCCCACTGACACAGAGGGATTTAGTCTCTGCTCTGACTAGCACAAACCAATAAACAGCGTGCTGATAACCTGAGCTGGTGCAAAGAGGCCCAGCACAGTAAGGAAGCACTTGAGGAAGAATAGCAGGAAACTCAATGACAACATGAGCTTTTAGCACTCAGGAACCTGAAAACTGAAGTAAGGAGTTTGGAGAACTGTGGAAGAGCCTGCCCCGCTTCCCAGAACGACCCTAGCTTTCCAGAATTATGCCCTGCAGTCTCTGCTCCTAGTTGTATTTGGTCGTTTTCAAACAGCAGCTGTTCATCCAGTCCTACCAAACAACAGAGATGGCCACAGTTCAAACTGCCTCACAATTTGTGATGCAAAGATTAAAGACATGATCTGTGGTTTTAAACATTTATTTGCAGGCAGCCAACAGGAGGTTTTGCTTTTTTAGTTGCATAAGACTGAATACCAACTCCTGCAGGACTGCACAAGAAGGAAAGTCTCCATTTATGATCCCTGTTAACAACTTGCTGAGAACTGGATAGCTCAGAGAAATCAACCTGCTATTGGGTGCTCCACAGTTGACAAATAGAGCTAATAAAAGCCAAAGCAAATCTTTCTGAAAATTGTAAATGACAAGTCCGTGACATTATCAGTCAAGCCTGTGATTTGGTAAAATAAGATATACTCTACATAAACCATTTTAATTACTTATGTTCCAATGCCTTTATTTATTACCAAGCAAGTCTTAGAGCAGGTTTCTTTCATTTTGCCTGGAATCAATTCTAGGCTGACTGACCCAGGCCTAACAAAGCTATCCTCCTTTTCCAGAGCAACACACTTCCTCTATCCTGGTTTCAGCTGGGATAGTTAATTGTTCTTCTAGTAGCTGGTATAGTGCTATGGTTTTGATCCTCTACTTACGATTTCCTGCTACTCCAGGGTTTGTGTGTTTGTTTGTTTTTTTTTTAATAAATGCCAGCAGACCAGAGAACTCCAGCCCATTTTTTCAAAACCCAGGTAAAAGTTATGGACATACTGACCTTGAAGCAGTTGCCCCATCTAGCTGCTATTTAACAGCACTTTTTTTACCTAAAAACAAACAAGAAAGTAGGTTTTTTTTTTAACAACTTTTTTTTAATCAAAAAGTTTGTTAGAAACAGATGGTATTTCTGTACTTAACTGTGTACTTTGTCATTCTGAGATTTTTTTGTTGTTGTTCTTTATATGTAGAATCTCACATTCATTTCTCCACTACCTGCGGATGCTTTTAACTGCCTTTATGCCTACAGTAGGCAAGTATTTTCCACTTACCATCTATGCCACATTTTCATTACACCACCCTCCAACACCCCAGTTGCAGCTTTCTCTGAACCAGGTTTGATTTTCAGTTCAACTTGGAGCTCCCTTCATCAACAGGTCCCAATTCCATAAACATCTGAAAAGGTTTCAGAAAACTTAACATTTTATCTTGCCCCCCGCTTTCTTGAAGCTAATTTGACAGAAAACTACTTACAGTTTTCCTCCTTTGAAGTGTGACCTCATTAACACAGAAGTTTTCCACCTGCTCATCGTGCTTATGATGAGGACAAGGCCTTAACGGCAACCAGCTTCAAAGTCCAGCGGCTAGTTCATCTTTATTCGTTGTGAAGGGGCAAGACTACAGGTAACTCGTTGGAGCCGCAGAAGGTTCTACTGGAAGGCCGCCGAGTATTTAAGCGCCACAGCAGCTTCACCGCTTTGCACCGAGCTTCCAGCTCGCGCTCCCCACACCGAGGCTCCCTGCAACCTCCTCAGAGAGGAGCCCGCAAGGGCAGCTCAGCCAGCGCTCTCGGGCAGACGGCGACAGGTTTGCGCTCCAGCCTCCTCCCGGACCGCTAGTTAAAACCCACCCAACGCGCCCGGGGCGGGGGAAGGCTCGCCCAGCGGCCGGCAGCAACGCAGAGCACGCTCCCCCTCTGGGGACGCCCGCGCCCTTCCCGCTCAAGGTCGGGCTGGCAACTCGCGCGCCTCCCCCTCAGGAAACACCCAACCGCTTCCCGAAGGGCTCCCGCGCCCAGCCGCCTCTCACCGACGGGGGCTCCCGTCTCCTCTCGGCCCTCCCC
>VYZV01010889.1:39639-53638 GCA_013401275.1 Pandion haliaetus
AGCAGGAGCCTCACGGCCGTCTGGACCTCGCGGCTGGTGATGGGGGTGCGGTGGTTGTACTGGGCCAGGCGCGAGGCCTCCGAGGCCAGCCGCTCGAAGATGTCGTTGACGAAGGAGTTCATGATGCTCATGGCCTTAGAGGAGATGCCGGTGTCTGGGTGCACCTGCCGGATGGGTACGAAGCACTGTCTCACACACCCATCGCCCTGGAGGGAGTGGAGCCCCCAGAAAAACAGGACCCCTCTTCCCACCCCAGACAGGGAACTCCAACCCCAAAGGGACCCGCGGTTGCCAAATTGAGGGTCTCGAGTTGTGTACCACTTGCATTAGACTGGGGAGAGGCCCCCATGACACTACAGTGGCTTTGGGATTGGGCTGGCAGGAGCCTCTGCACAATCCCCTATGGAAAACAGGCCTGCAAGGGGTGGGAATGCCCACGCTCTCCCAGTCCTGCCTACAGGCTCGTGCAGATGACTGAGGCCTAGGCAACTCATGGCCACCTCTCATAATTCCTTTGCTCGTCTTCCCAGCAGAAATTACCAGAGAGATTTTAGTACTTACTCACAGGGCTGACAGCAGCTGTTCTTGCCCTATTGATTTCTGCTCAATTGTTTCTTTAGGCAGAGCCATGCACTAGAGCTTATTCTCTCTAGGAAACCCTTTCCCATCTAGCTCCATCTCTTGCCTCCTACCCCATGAATATCCACCCACTTTTGAGACTCAGGTGGGGCTCTCCTGTACCCACTTTTTTTTTTTCTTTGCACTAAAAAGCAGATTTTCCTTCCTTTCTCTTTATAAGGTCAACATGCAATGAGCAGAATGAACTTCACATAAGAAGCAGTTTCTAGCAGAAAAGAAACATTTACTCACCTGCTTCAGTACTTTGTAGATATAGACTGAATAGGTTTCCTTTCTCTTAGGCTTCCTCTTAGACTTCCTGTCCCCAGTGGCAGGAGCATGACCACGCTTCTTCCCAGCTTCTGCACTCATCTCAGCCTCCAACACAGCAAGCTCCAACAGAGCAACCAGTAGGTGCCCCGGGGCTGGCTATATAGCAAAGGCAGCAGCACCTCACCTGCCTCAGGTGCAGCCCCCAAGGAGCAGGATGAATACACATCTGTGACTGATGATTCTGCTTTGCACTAAGTGAAGGGCAGCTGGCCTGAGAGGAGCTTGAAAGTAACTGATTAAATTAAACTTTCAGACCTGAGGAAAAGTTTGAGGGTTAACATGGGCAAAGAGGTGGGCAAGAGCAGTAGCACCTCAGTCACGTGGGGCAGAAGTGTCCCAGGTCCATCCAGGGTTTTGGTGAAAGGAGGGTTCCTGCTTTGGTGGAAGGGTGTAAATCTGAGTACTCAAGGTATTGCTTCTAGAATCAAATGAGTGGAACCACTTGTGTGCTGTGGAACAGATAACGCAGTCAGTAGAGATTCAGTAACTGGAGGGAGCATCGGTCTAGTGACTGAGTGATAGCATTATTATAAACACCCCAACAGCCGGTATTCCTCCCACTATCTCAGCTAGCCCGCTCTTGGGAGTCCCGCCTGCTACACACAACAGGGCCTCAAAGGGCAGAAGGGAGGCAGTGGGAGGGGAGGGCTGACACCCTGTGTATGTATTTGATCTCTCTTGGAAACCAGTGGTCGCACTAGTGATGGTAATTACGATGCAGGAATTAAGCTAAGCCAGGAAAAAACATGTGCAGCAACACAGTAGAGAAGTGAACAAAATAGAAAAAGTTTTCTGTCCTTTAGATAGAAAAGGAAGCCTTTCTCTCAGCAGGCACCACAGCAGATATTTCGTAGAAGAGTAATACTAGTATGTACCTTTGGAGGAGGGAACGCTGGTATCTCTGTACTGCTGCGCACGTTGTCTCCTGCTCAGGGGCACACGTTATACCGGTGTATCCTTAGCAAATAACATCTTCCAAGGACTGAGTTTGGGAGCCCTGCTCATTAGTCACTCTGCCAGTGCTTGTACAGCTAATAGCGTTTCACTGAATTTAGTTTTATTCTAGGCCTGTCCTCATGGGGAGGCACCTGATCACCCACTCCTAGTGCAAATAAATGCCGCAGCGACAAACACAGAAAGGCTTCTTGTACCCAAGAAGTGAAACATTAGTGGTCAGGTGGGACACGCTGGAATGGTCACGTCAGTGCATTTGTGAAGGGGAATGGGCTTGGGCATTGAAGATACGGGGTAGTGGGATCCTTCTGGGAACAGGAGTGGCATATTCTGTGATATCTAATGTCAAGATATGTCAGTGGATGACGTACTGGGAGTAAGTAGCAGGCAACATCACCACTTCTGTTTTGTAAGAGGCCACATTTCAGCCACCCACTGATTTACAGAGCTGTCAGTAGTTGAGAACTTTGTGCTGGGGGAGACCGTTCACTGTGACTGGAACTGTTTACCTCTTCCACTGGCCACAGCACACACAGGTGGTCTCATGCTAAAGGAGCTGGTGGCCGTTGTCTCTCTCCACAGCTGCAGCTGTGTCCGGCACCAGCAGTTACACACACACACAGCTTGTTTTTCTGACAAAGTGTTTAGTTAGAAGGAAGCCCCTTGGTTGACAAGGAGCAGTGACTGGTCACTCAGCATTAAGCACAGGGAGCCATTATATATAGCAAGGGTGGAGGCTCATCCACTGAGTGGTATAGTCAAATTTGAACGCCCAGATTCGGGGAATTACCATCTGCTTCCCTGGATTGCGTATGCTAGAGGCTGTCCATTCTGGAAGCTGTATGCTGGGCTTGACTCATCCTTCTGCTATTTTTGTGGTGTATGGATCTACTGACAACACAAAGACAAGGGAATCCCACAACCCTATGCCTGATGTAGTATCTACCACTTCTGGCTGTAGCAGTGTTACAGCCAAGCTCACTTTTACACTACAAGCAAGAGTAACGGTGTAGAGGCTCTAGGCCACTTCTTTCACAGAAATTACCATCCTAGCAGCTAACAAGCATTTCTCATGATTTACCTGGATACAGTTTTGCTTTTGTGCATGACCAGAAAAGCCCTAGCTGAAACAGTTCAAAATGCCACTGCCCCAGCTAGTGGTTGTCTCTCTCTCAGAAATCGGTACTCCGGACATATGCCTGTCACAGCTGCTTCAGTGCAGTCTAACAAACTGTCAGCACAGAACAGGTTAAATCAAGGCTGAAATACCACACTGATAAAGCATGTATTTATATTCCATTTTACAAGTCCTGGCCTACTAACTGTGACCTCCAGTGCAGTTACAGCTACTTTTGCCTTGAACACATATGTACCTGTGGTCCTGGTTTGCTAAATCAGAGACCTGTCTGCAACTGGAGTTCCTCTCATTTCGCAGCAGCAGATAGCTAACACAGCTCTGCTCTTTGCTACATCAGCTACAAGAATCCTCCAACTACTGTCCATCATGCTGGCTGTCATCCCAATGTTACCACGCCCTTCTTGGGATTTACCATTCCCAAAGAACTCGGTGTAAGATTATATCCTCCATTTATTATTACCACCATGGCTCTCAACCACACAGATCTGAAATGTAGCGATAAGAGTTGTTGCCAAATCATTGCTAAGAGTAAGGAAGAGAAGAATGAACAGCTCTAGCCTTAAGCAGGACTTCTTGACCTCACCATTCTTGTAGCTACTTTGCAACCCTTTCCAACTCACCCACATATTTTTAAAACCTGGAGAGCAGAATGAACAAAGCATGTATTCATCCATTCTTGTTTCAACTTTTGTGACACCAGCCTTTACAGTAATTACTTATCTGTGGGTTGCTTTTACTCCGTCACTGTCTGTAACTTCGAGTACTACACTGTGAGATATTCATTTAAGTGACTTTTCAATGCAATCTAGACTTTTCTGCAGAACTAACTTGAACAGCATTTACACTAATCTGCGTTATTTTTGCAGAGAAGACTTCCTTTTTTTTTTTCCCTTCTCAGATCACTGCTAAAAACACTGAAAAACCTGAGTGTTCTGAACTATCTACTGGAAGCAGCTCCCATTGTGACATTTGTCCGATGGACGACATGCAGTGCGCCTATAGCAGCAGTCACAACTTGGATGGTTGCTTTGGAAAAAAACCCAGGGAAATAGTCTACTCAAAAAGTCAGACCTACCGATGGTCAGCACCTGAGAAAGTACTGCAAGAGAGTACAAGTACTACATATTTGTCCTATTCTTCAATTTGCCTGTCAACATGTACTGTTGGAACAGGTTACTGGGCTACAAGAACCTCTCACGTGACCAGTGCAGCCATTCTCATGTGTCAGAAGTAATCAAAATGATAACTCATGATCACAAGAAGCTATTTGATTTGCACCTTTCTCGTTAGTACCTTTTGTTTTAAAAATACATGAAAAATGTATTTTGTTCAAGCTTCTGTGGCACAGGGTGAGGTTTAAACACCAACTTTTCTAAAAATTTGTTATGAAGAACAAAAATAAATGTTAAACTAACTGCAGTTGATTAGTCTTGTTTAGTTAAACCTCAAGAAACAAATAACTAATTCAGAGTCCAAAAATCCTAAATTATTGAGTCTCAGTGTTAGACCCATACAATTCAAGGTGAAGGTGAAGGAAAAAGCATACACTTAAGCCACCCTGTTGTAGAGAACACACACTGGTATTTTATAGATCTACATTCCGCCTCTAACTTCCAGTCTTCAAAACCCTTTCAAGTTGTATCAGTCAACAGAAAAGCATGTGTGGCTTGCTCCCCCTTCTGTCACTAACTGGAAAACCCAGTGTTCACTCGATTAGCAGAGGTTTCCCAGGTGTGAGGATCCTACTCACTGCTCTGTACCTCCAGAGCTCAGTACTCACCACTTCATGCATCGCACAAGTTCTGGTTGTAACTTTGGTATTACTGAAGAAATGAACCTTCACCCCCGAAGAAAGGGCTCTGCATCTTTACTCAAAGCTCAGCACTAGCTGATTTGCCCCAGCATGCCCTAATAACCACTATGGCTCACAAAACAAGACAACACTGTTCTTCCCTCTTTATTGACTGATGGATTCTCAGGCAGATCTGTTAATTACGTTGTTAAATAGTAGTTAAAAACAAACCAAGGCCAGAGGAGTTTGAAGTGAAGTATCTAAACCGAAGCAGAAATTGGGAAGGAAGAGGCGGGAGAAGCTTGGCCTGGGGTCTCCACTTCCGTATCGCTGCAGCTCAGACACCCTAACTGCCACTGCCATGACCCCAGACCATTAGATTCCAAGGCCTGGCTCAGATGGGACATCATCTAAATATGGAAATGGTTGCCCAAACGTAGCCAGATCAGGAGAGAAGAGATCTGTCCAGATACAGAGGTGCAAGGCAAGTCAAGGGGAAGCAGTATTGCAGCAATCCTAGAACACAGCCAGAGATAGCAGCAGAGTCCCATTCCAGTCGGCAGATGGGTGAGTCACATTGGCCACTGTCAGTCTCCACAGAGAGCACCTGACCGACTGCTCTAGAGCTCACACATTGTGGGTCTTTTTGGTGAGCTGCGGATCCTCATCCACCAGCTTTGACTTGAGATGTTCCTTGTAGGCGAGGATGTCGCCTTGCCACTTTGTGATTGTCTGCTTCTCACAGACCCAGATCTCCTGTGCAACCTGAAAGCAAGCACACAAGGAGGAGGAGGAGAGGTTTACAGTACAGCATTTTACCAAAATTATAAAATTAACCAAAATCTACTCTCTGAAGTCTGGTAAGAAAAGAGTTTAATAACTTTCACACTTCAACTACCAAAGAAAAATATCTGCAGTGAAATACATCTCACCTGGTGTTTTCTGCATAATTTATAGAAGATTTTAGAACTAAAAATCCTTGATCCCGCAACATTTCTTTTTTCGTTCGTGAACTAAGAAGGAAAGCCTTTCCTGCTAAATTGGGAATTGAATTAAAAAAGTAGTTCTTGACCTGAACTACTTGGATATAACACAATGAAAAATAAAATTTTACCTGAACTTGCAGACAAAGCTATAGCTGAGAAATCAGCACTTGACATTTGTGTGTACGTGGTGCAATTTCCTTCACCTGTGCAGACTGAGTGATAAAAAACTGTGCTAGAACTACTCCAGCATCATTTAAAAAAAAAAAAAAATTTAGTTAAGACCTCCAGAGTATGTCACGATTTCCATTTACCTTATTCTTCACCTCTAGGTTTTGGGTTGTTTTGTTTTTTTTTTCTTTCAAGTACCTAATGTTTTCCTAGGCTAGCTCAGTCATTCTTTCACATGAACATGGCAAGGGAATAGCGTCCAGTGATTTTTTTCACTCACATATCTTTTTGGGATGAGCAAGAGCCAGTAGTTGAAAACACCTTGTTTTAATTACTTAAAGCATCAGAAAGGTGCTCTGACAAAATTCACTACTTACCTGTTGGATGAGTCTGAAGTCATGGCTGACAAGCATCATTCCTCCTTCAAATTCATTGATAGCATCTGCCAGAGCATCTATTGTTTCTATGTCCAAGTGGTTGGTGGGCTCATCCAGGAAAAGCATGTGAGGATTCTGCCAGGCCAGCCACGCAAAGCACACACGGCACTTCTGCCCATCAGAGAGGTTCCTAATGGGGCTCACCTGACAAACACAGACACCGTTTGCAGCTCTGCAGGGAAAATTGCAGACTGCCACCCTGACCACAAAATATTCAGATCTCAGCTACTGGAACTGGAATCACAGTGCATGTGACACAAGGGGACAAAGTTTAGTCACTCCTATACCTAGACTAAGCTTCTCTCACCAGCAGAACAAGGGAATTCCAGGGGCTTCTGAAGGAGTGTCCATAGCAAGACCCAGCTTGTGTTGAAGGTTCCAAGGGATAGTTAATTGAGGTCTGACTAGTGTTCGTTGCATCCTGACACAACTATAAAACTACTCTCAACTTCTGGAGTGACAAATGGGGAAGAACAATGTAAAAATCAACACTGAACTGCAGTGATGAGGATAACTCCTGTCATACGTGACATATGACGTACAGGAGCATGTCACGTTTGGACTTAAGAGCACCACTAGTGTGATCCTAGCCTCCTGTTTGAACCCAGTGGTCCCTACTCCCAGCTCAGAATGTGTTCTAGCATTTCTGCCTGGTATTCATCTCAGAAATAAGAGATAAGGAAACCAGTTCAAGTTACAATTAAAATATGCTCAAGTCTAGCTCTATGCCCCAACTTGTCTTCTCTTCACCCAGATTCTGAGGATGTAACCCATTCCAACCCACATATTGCTGCAATGCAAAGAAAGTTCCTATGAGCCATAAATTATTTTTTTCTCCAATTTCAAAGGCAGAGATAGAAAAAGCGTTTTGATGCTGTGGTGTGCCATGCTGCATGCTGCATCACACTGTCAGACATCAGTAGAGCAACAGAAAATGCAGCAGCTCTACTACCCTAATGAGCAAAAAGCAAACCTCAACAGCTCATACTCACCTGCTGCTTCCCTGTCAGACCGTATCTGCCAATGATTTTCCTCATCTCCTCCTTCTCCTTGATCTCTGGGTAGCACTTCAGCATGTACTCCAGGGGTGAGAGGTCTAAGTCCAACTGCTCTTGCAAGTGCTGACAGAGAAGAAAAGTCACCTTCAGGCTGTGCCGGCCATCCACTTCATGGCCAAAAGTGCTTCCCCCCCTTACACCCCTCTGGTACCAGCTGAGCAGCAGAACACAAGAGCCAATAACCCCACTCACAGTACAGCCACTGTGCTGAACTATTATGGAAGGAGTCTCCATGTCAGGAGCAGCAGTGCTGCTTCAGAATAGCGGGCTTGTCCACCACCAAGCACAAGGCAACCATCTCTCCCATAAAAGGCGGGAGGCTAAATGGAGAGGACCACAGCAAGCCTCTTTTCAGGGTAAGAACATTTGCTAGAGCCTGTTTAGCCAACAGAACAGTTCCTTCCCCCATCTCCAGGCACAGAAGGGCAGCAGTGGGAGGGGCCTTAGAAGCAGAAATAGAGGGGCAAGAGTCCTCATTCCTGACAGCTCTTTCCTCAGTATTTCATGTCCCTGGTGGCTGTTGTAGGGAGTACCTGGTGGTATCTACCAATCTTCACATGCGAGTGCTTGCGAATCATCCCATCTGTGGGCAGAAGCTAGAAAAGGAAGACAAAAACATTTCACCAGGAAATCCCTCCTTTTGCCTTATGCCAGAAATACAGAATCCAGCCATCTCCGCTCTGGCACACATGAAGCAGCCTGAACAGATAATATGAGAGAAAAAGCCCTCGATTGCAGCAAGACCTTAGGATTTCCAAGGCCTGACTGGGGTGCTCTGGCACATAAGTGCAGCTTCGTTGAAGACTACCCCAAGAATAAAGGACCAGAACAGGGTAGACAACGTAGGGGGCATACCTCTCCTGTGAGCAGTTTCAGCAGTGTTGACTTTCCGGCTCCATTGGGTCCAACAAGAGCTACACGGGTATCCAGGTCAATCCCAAACTCCAGGTTATTATAGATCCATGGCTGCAAAACACAAAAATCATGACTTATATTATACCTTTCCACTACTACCCAGAACCTACTTGCTGAACCTGTAATGCTCTGTTCTCAACAGACTCAGCATTAACACTGCCAAGGAGATTGATCCACTAGTCATATGCTGCAGCCCGATCAGAAAGCTTAGCCTAAAATCTCACATTCTCAAACAAGGCAGGGATACAAGTAATCTCCTTACAACCCATGCGCATTCCCCATACTCACCCCATCCTTGGTGTATTTGAAGCTGACATTCTGCACCATGATGACAGGAGGGGGGATTTTCCCACAGGGCGGGAAGTAGAATGACAAAGTCTGTTAACACAGAATATCCACTTGTTAGACACCCTGTAGCACAAGACAACCCAGTTATTCTGGTATAACCATGCCTCACTACAAACATCACCTGTAGACCAAGGCACCAGACTGCGACTTCTTATGAGCTCCTCTAGCAACTCACAGATTTTTTTCTGATTAGTTGCTCGCAAGCTCATCTGCTGGCTAATGAGTCCCTATTTCTTTCCCCCTGAAGCAAATGTGGGTTTATACTCTTCAAACAAGTAGGAGTTGCTCTGAGCATTCTCCCCCATCTTCTCCAACCCTTAAGACATTCATTTCCGATTTCTGTGTCTGCAAAATAGCCTTACTGATATGACAAATCCCCTTCTCTCCCCTAGAAATTTACTCCTCCTCTTTCCACTCTTCAGCATTACACTATCTTCAGTACAGTCATCCTTGGCATCAGGAAGGGCATACCATTCCTGCTCCCAGCTGCGTCAGCCATTCCTGTCAGCTAAAGATCATTCTACTTATCTAGCCCATGTTTCCAATACTGATCTCTAGATGCAATCCCATGTCTAATCCTACCTTATCATTCACAACTCTCTCTGTCAAGCCAGAAGCCATCATTTTTTGAAGGGTCTTCTCCTTGCTCTGAGCTTGCCTGGCCAGCTTCGCACTACCGTGACCAAATCGTGCAATGTAATTCTGCAACAAAACACAGAGTTAGCTGAAAGCCATGAGAACAAGGTTGAGGAGGTGCAGGAATGCCCACCTGCCCGGGTAGAAAGATGTTCATGCAGCTAGGCAGATACCTTCATATGGGCAATCTGATCTTGCTCCCAGTGGAATCGCTTCATTTGATTTTCTTCTAGTTCCAAGCGAGTCTTTACATACTGATCATAATTACCCTAGAAAAAGACCATAGAATATCAGACATGCCCCAGAGAACAGCTCCTGGTTTTGCCAATTGCACAGGGCACCATTTACTCACTGTGTAGTACTTCAGTTTGCGGTTGTGCATGTGGATTATGTTAGTGCAGACACCATTCAAGAAGTCCTGGGAGTGGGATATCAGCACAAGGATCCGCTTGAACCTGTGGCACCACATAAGTTATTAGAGACTAAGCTAGGAGAAGAATTCTTGCTCGTTGGCCCGGATGATGACAAAGGATTTACATGCACCAGATCTCTCTTGCCTACAGTCGGATTAAGAACAAGAAGATAACAGCCTTGGAGATGCTTTGGGAAATTTGGAGTAAGGCAGCTACAATCAGCTGCAGTAAGCAAATACTGCCAACGTCTTTCACTGTGTTAAAACACTCTTCACCACGACAGAGTCTTCAACCATCTTCACAAAGAGTCAAGAGCTGGCTACCCATTTGGTAGATGACTAGTGCTACGGATGCAACTGACTCCACTGTCATCACACTTCTAAGAAGTTTCAACCGTTGCTGCTTACTTTCACCTTGGTACAGACTACCATCTGTTAGGTACACTATGCCTGGCTCTGGTCCTAATCTGTAAAATGACTGGTTAAAGCCTCCCCAAAAGAGAGAGGTTCACATTACTTTCCTAAAACATCTGACTTCTAAAGCAAGCGTGCAATAGGTTCAGCTGACAAAGCTGATGGAAAAAACTCTGCAAATGAGAAAAGCCCTGTTCAAAATACAGTCCTTTTAATGCGTAACCCAGATAACCTAAGCTTCCTAACTATTCCTAAGCTTTTTGTCTTAAGCCTTAACATTGTACCTTTGTTTATGAAAAAGTCACCCAACATACTAGAACAAGATGCAACTGACACACTCAGATACCACAATTCTGTGAAAACAGAGGAACAATATGCAGAAAGATGAGCTCGAAGCCAGGTCTGGAAAGCTCACACTACTGGTACAGCACACAGTGCTGGTACACAGGCTGCCAGGGCTGCTCCTGGCTTTCAAGGAAGTAGCTTTAACCGGGGAGTACACACTAGCATTTCTCATTTCTTCGGTAAGGGAGAGACAGGGGCTTGTCTTGAATTCATTACCCTTGCATCAAGAACCCTTCCGTAGGCATGTGTAGCAGCAAGCACAAGAAGGTGTCACTGGTACTGCAATATAGTTATGTAGCCACAAAACCTAGAGACAGTTATTCCTGTAACACTTGCTCACAGGCTGACAAGATGTTCCAGCAAAAAAAGCACAACCCATAGAAGCAACAAACTCCTTCATGCTTACGTTTTCAGCTCTTCCTCCAACCACACACAGGCATCCAGGTCAAGGTGGTTTGTGGGCTCATCTAGCAGCAGCATGAAAGGCCGGATGAAGAGGGCTCTGAAAGGAGAGGAGAGATGACAGTGTAGGGTAAATGCAGGTAACCCAAAGCCTCTCAGCTCTGCTCTGAGTTCTTAGAACTGTGTACATGGTGCTGCAGAGTCAGGAGCAGGCAGGCATTCATTCTCCCAGGAGGCAACAGGCAGTATACCACTCACCTAGCAAGAGCCACCCTCATTCGCCAGCCACCACTAAAGTCCTTCAGCTTCTTCCTCTGCATGGCTGGTGTGAACCCCAAGCCGTGAAGGATACGTGAAGCCCGTGCTTCTGCCTTGTCAGCATCCAGCTCCTCCAGACGTTCGTATAACTCCAAGAGTTTCTCACACTCCGCTGAAAGAGAGCCTGCCTGTCAGCACTTCTACCAATAAAGGGCTCTCAGCTGCACCTCTATACAGCTGGGAAAGCTCATAGTCCATCTACTTTACCACTATTCAGCCCCCTCCATTCCCAAGCCTGAGACACTTCTTAAGAAGCTGCATGGAATAATTTCATCCAAACAAGTGTAATCCCACAGGACTTTTCAACTAGTACAGGGCAGCTGGGGGAAATCTGCCAAGGAACCCAAATAACACCTTTTCTTCGGTGGGGAGGGAAATGGAGGAAATGTCCCTTGTCCACAGGGACTCCGAGAAGCTTTACCATCTTCATGAGCCAGACGTTCCGCCTCTCGTTCTAACATGGCCCTCTCTGTATCCACCTCCATCACACACTGCAGAGGGGTCTTGTCACTGGGAGGCATCTCTCGGGTCAGGTGATAGATGTCAATATGCTCTGGGATGGGCACTTCTCGTTTCCCAATAGCTGACAAAAGCATGGATTTCCCTGTGTGCAGACAGACATTCCACAATTACTTGTTGGATTCAGTGAGATACGATGTCAAAGAGAAAAGGATGAGATGCAGTCAGATCCCATTGATTCCCTCCCTTTCCCTCCCCAGAAAATCCTTGGGAATTTCTTGCCCAAGAGGCCAGAAGAATTAGAGACACAGCAGAGCCTACCACCTCACTGCAACAGGCTGCCCTCCCAGCTAAGGCTCACCACACCAAGGACAGGACTGAGACACAAAGAAGCTCTTTGGAAACCACTGCAGTTCAGCCCTTGCCTGGATTTAGGGAACTTTATGTCTGCTGTATACCTCCTGCTGTCTAACCAGATCTGACAACTGTTGCCAGGACCCCAGGCTCTAAAGACTTCTAACACAGAGGAAAATAATGCACTCATCACCAGAGAACCTAAGTGTTTTCCTGAAAATTAAACCAGCTGGTCACTCTTACTAGCTCTTCTTCAATTACATCCCTATCCTGCATCTCTCCATGTAGAGCGTCACCTTCTCTAGGGATTGTACAGTTGTTTTCCCATTCAGGCCAAACCACACACTCCCTGCTCCTCCATACTGTGCATACGTTCTTTGACCAATAGCATCAGCATTGGGTTTATTGACACTGCTAAACAAATCCTGCAAACAGGAATCAGACAGATTTGCAGATCCTAGACATCTCACCCAGCTCTCCACAGAAACAAGTTCAAATGCACAGTCCAAAGCCAGAATGCAACATCATTGCTTCTACCAGCAATCCTTCCTAGCAAGTCCTCTTCCTGGGTAGGGAGTTGGGAGAATGGAAACCGCCGCATCCCAGCCATGTCTGTCTAACAGCCTTCTTTCTGGTTTCCAGCATTTACCACCTGCATCTGTCCGGCTTCTCAGCAGCACGGAATCTTCACCAAGCTCCAAGAAGCCCACGTCATGGTGCCCCACAGCTTACCAATCCCATTGAGTCCAATCAAGCCGTAGCGCCTCCCGGAGTTCAGCTCGAGTTTTGTATCACTCAGCAGCTCCTGGCCGTGGAAGGTCAGCGAGAGGTTAATGATGTGCACATCAGTGCTGTTGGGATGGGAAGCCAGCACTCCTGTCACAGCACGGGCAGCAGCTTTCTTTAACTCAAAGTCCTCCAGCTCCTTTGTAAGAGCATCCACCTCTATATGCAGAGACAGACCAGAAGTGTTACTGATTTACAAATACAAGGGAAGCCATAAACCCCTGTACCAATAGTACCGATTGGACGAGGACCACAAAAACAACTCCCGTGCCCCCATTTCCACAGAAATGTTGCGGAGGCCCAGATGCAATGACGCTCAGCTTTTCAGCTTAGCAGATGGATATACGCGGTCTAACAGGAACTTCCACCTGCTCTCTAAATAAAATATGACCATTAGAACTAAGTAAGCAGCCAGAACAGCTAGCCTGTTATCCGAGTATGATGAGGCTAACCCCCACTGCAGGAAGGACGGGCTTGGGAAGAGAACTTACGAAGTCTTGCTTGCAAGCTTAAGGAAAGGGCTGGCCAAAAGAAAACTTGGCTAGAAAATAAATGAGGGGAAAGCTGACAGGATGAAAGAAGCAGAAGCACTGGAATAGGCCCCACCATTTCTCTGAGAAGCCAACATGTCCATATGCATGCCCCCCTCTTCCCTTCCTCCTACAGCATAAGCAAATCTTTTCTGTCATGCTGATCTTCTGCTGTAGCCCTGAGTTACGGTCCAACTTCCACTCCTCGGTGACACGCTGCCCTTTGAAGAAGAAAATGGCATTCAGGATCTCAGCAACACTCCAGCTGCTCAGAGCAGAGCCCCGTGTTCAGACTGCTCGCGTTCGGGCCAACCAGGGATACCACCCCGGCTAGCAACGTCGAGCGCTCCTGGCCAAACCACAGTTACCGCCAAGGCACACGTGCCTGAGCCAAGCCGGAGCGCCAGCCGCCAGCCGTGCTGACTCGGGACCCCCTCCGAAAGCCCAACGCCGCGCGAGCGGCCCACTTACGTACGCGGGCAGGGCAGAGCGCGAACAGCGGGGCAGGGCCCTTCCGCCCCCGCCGCGGACCTCCTCCGCCGCGGACCTCCTCCGCCGCGGACCTCCTCCGCCGCGGACCTCCTCCGCCGCGGACC
>VYZV01010890.1:1717-38077 GCA_013401275.1 Pandion haliaetus
AGAAAAAAAACCAACAAAATACATCAGTATGGTCTTCCTCCTCAGTTTTCTACTCCAAAACCTGTAGCACTGTCTTAGCTATCACAATAGAATAGGAGGTGAAAACAATTCAAAACCTCCTGGGCTAAATCATGTAAGGCTTTGAATATATTCATCAATACTCTGACTTGCACATGAAAGTGAGTAAGAAGCTAGTGCAGTGTTTCATTACTGATGTAAAATCTGTAAAAATTGCTGCTTATGAAAGCCAGTATTTCAAAATCATTATTGCAGCAGTAGATTTTCTGTAGGCTCATTTTGTAAGGGGAGCAAACATAAGGTTTACTTTCATATACCTCTCCATGTAGATTCCTCCTCATAATTTGAAACAGTAGGAGTATGTGTCATTATCTGCTCAAAAAAAATCACACATGATCTGTACAAGTATAATAATACATTACCATTTCATTATCATCACAACGTGATTGTAGGTGTGCACAGAAGTACATTGTATAGCAACAGTTGTTTCTCTATGCAATGTTGGCATTTAGTGGTAGGATGGTTTGAAGGGTAATCTCAAGATCCAAGAGGAGGTTTTTGTAGTTCAGTTGAAGTGCTCAAATTTTATATTAAGTAGGATATTGGCATCAATAAATGTTAGTTAAGCCATTCTATTTCCATAGTAGTCATATTAAGCACAACTACCTGTTTCATCTATAGGAAACTCTTGCAGATGTGTTACAGACTTAATGTTTTAGTGATTCTAAAGATCACCTTTTATACTATATATTATTTCTCATCATTTATTGCATGCATGCAACAGTTACAGGTTTCACTGTAGTACCAACTCTTTTCCTTCATCAGACACTTCTGTAGATATTAGCTCAAATCACCTTCTAACCAAGTAGGGACAAAAGTAAAGGCATTTTGCGCTTTCTGAAGAGCAAAAATGAAACCTGAATTTTTCCTCGTGAATAAGAAAACCAAAACCTGAATATTTCCTCTTCTACTGGTGCAGAGTGTCAAATGAAGTTCAAAATCCTTCCTACGAGCAAAAATTACTCCCTGATCCCCTAGGACACTTTACAATGGAAGCAGGACACACAACTTCGATACATCGCCTCCTGAAAAAGACACAGAACTGAAAGAAGCATAAAGAGCACACTACATAAAACATCTCTGGCTCCAGGTTCACTATAACAGGCCAAGTCAGCACTGAAGCCAGCTATGCCTCTGCTTCTTCTGGCATTCAGAAACCAAGGAACAGAAGACCATATTAGTTGTGTGCTACATAGTTTTTCTAAGTATCTATATCTTTGTTATGTTTGATTTATGACATTTCCATGGCACTAAAATATTTTGTCTGATCTGACTTTTCAGAGAAAGTTTTGAAATATTTCACAAATGTAGTATATAACATCCCTTTTTAGTAAAATAGTTGTATTGTAAATTAATAGCTGAACAATTTGCCTTTTTGCATTGATACAAATTATGTGACAAGCTAATTTTATTGGATTCTTATTGCAGCCTCCGGTGACATGATGGGATGTTTTGTTTTATCAAGCTTGAATCTGTGTCCTATGTGTTTACAGAGGCAATCTTCCACCACCCAAAAAAGACTGAAAGAGACTGAGAATTAATCTTCTCAGTATGTTTCCTGTAGACTACCCCACAGTAGCTCATCCTTAATGCCGTTAAGTAATCTACAGAATGCAACAAAGAGGACATGTCCCCCAGTGATCCACTTCAGGCTTCATAAAATTTCAGAGATAGCCCTGACGTGCTCCAGAATCTGCAAAACTTGACCAACTCCCCTGTTGCTTAACCCCCTTCTCTGCCTTCACAGTGCTGTCACTGTATTTGCCTAACATATGACATCACCTTAAGCCTTCTTCTCTTCTACCCCAACAGGTATCTGGTAAAAGAAATACACTAACACATCAATCAAAATAGACAGACCTGGGTCTGCCTCCTTCCATTCTTATCCCTCCTCACTCAATATTACTCTTGCACAATAAGAATTTTATCTAGCTTCCAATTAGGCAACCTGCATTTTACCACCACACTATCATATGCAAAGCCTTTCTTCTCTGAAAAATAAAACCTCTCATAATAATAATATGGGAGTTGTTCTTTTTGTTTGGTTTGGTATATTATCCAAACCATTCCTGTACTACAGAAAATTATCATAACATTCAAAATAAAATTGTAAATATTAAGCTGCTCTCCTAAGGGTACAAAACCACTAAAAAGATTTCATAGTCATATAACTTATTCATCTGTTCAGAAGAAAATACTGTAGAGCATATCAAGCTGGGTTGCGCTCAATAACTGTAGGATTTTACAGACACCAGTAAGGGAGCAGCTTGAGAACTTGGTCTTGGGTGCCTATAGCAACCATCAATAATACAAAAGTCCCCAAATTACCAACATTACCGCAATTTTCTAAGTATATATGAAATTAGGTTGTTAAAAAAAAGGGCTGGTGTATTGTGGGAAGGATCTTAGAGCAGAGAAAAATGAAGAAAAGGAGCTGGTAACACTCTAAGGCAAATACATTCAGTGACTAAAATATACGTATTCCTGGAACGGGAAGGTTAATGGCAGATGATTAACACGAAGTGGTGACAGCATGATGCTATGCGAGTCAAATTGCCTACTATTGTTAAGAATGCAATTAATTTTGTAAAATGTTGTGCTAGGCTGACAGACGATTATCACAGAAGTTTAAGAACTGGATCAAGTGCCAGAAAATGGCAGTGGAATAGGAAATCTGAACTGCCCAATTTTAGGTAGAAAGATTGGCAGGAGAGAAAAAAAAGCAAGAGAAGAATGAAGAGATGTAGGGTGTGACATGCCTTCTTGTAGTGACATTTTTTGCAATGCATGTGCTTCTCAATTATTTTTTAGAAGAGGAGCCTTTTCCCAAGGTTGAGTTTCAGGTAAATAAAATAGTGTATTTTGACACATTTGGCTTACTCGCTGTCTTTTTCAGAAGTGGATTATGTAATACCAGTTCTTCTAAAACTTTAACCTTGACTTTGCTCAGAAGTACCATTGAGGCCTTATTCCAAAACAGAGTTCATTTTAAAAATATTTAGTTAACTTGTCACTTTCTAAAAACTAAACAAGTCATCTGTCTCTCTATAGGCCCTTTAGGATAATGAGAAATAAACCCAAATCTTAACAACAACTTCCCCTACCCCTCTCTTCTTCCCAGGCTTAACTTCACTCCTGAATTCTCTACCTAACCCCATCAAGTGGCACAGGGGGACAGGGAATGGGGGTTGTGGGCAGTTCAACACGCATTGTTTCTGCTGCTCCTTCCTCCTCAGGGGCAGGACTCCTCATGCTCTTACCCTGCTCCAGCATGGGGGCCCTCCTATGGGAGACAGTCCTCTACAAACTTCTGCAACGTGAGTCCTTCCCATGAGCTGCAGTCCTTGTAGGCACAGACTGCTCCAGCGTGGGTCCCCCACGGGGTCACAAGTCCTGCCAGAAAACCTGCTTCAGCCTGGGCTCCTCTCTCTGGGGGTCCGCAGGTCCTGCCAGGAGCCTGCTCCAACATGGGCTTCCCACAGGGTCACAGCCTCCATCAGGCACCAACCTGCTCTGGCGTGGGGTCCTCCCCGGGCTGCAGGTGGATATCTGCTCCACCGTGGACCTCCATGGGCTGCAGGGGGACAGCCTGCCTCACCATGGTCTTCCCCACGGGCTGCAGGGGAATCTCTGCTCCGGCGCCTGGAGCACCTCCTCCCCCTCCTTCTTCACTGAGCTGGGGGTCTGCAGGGTTGTTCCTCTCACATAGTCTCACTCCTCCCTCCAGCTGCAGTTTCTGTTGTGCAGGGGGAAGAGGGGGTCCCCTTTCTTAAATACATTCTCCCAGAGGCACTACCACCATTGCTGATTGCCTCGGCCTTGGCCAGTGGCGGGTCCATCTTGGAGCTGGCTGCTATTGGCTCTGTCAGACATGGGGAAGCTTCTGGCATCTTCTCGCAGAAGCCACCCCTTGTAGACCCCCTGCTACCAAAACTTTGCCATGCAAACCCAATACAACTGAACTGGAAACTGGTTTCTAAAAGATTTTTGATTGAAAGAAAACTTGTTTTCATCAGAAGTAACTGTTAAACAAAACTGCTGCAGATCCTGACTTTACAAAGTTTGCTTTTTAAAGCATACTTTCAGCATAGCTGCAGCATAGCTTCAAGAGGGACTAAAGACTTCAGTCTAGTATTTCTTTTGTAAAGTACTCCATCCATACTATGTATGGTACTTCTAGTACTGCACTCCTCCAGACCTAGACTGACTCAAATTTATCCATAGTTTTGTACCTTCTGAAAACCTTCAGCTGTTAGAGCATGCAGATCAAGGGTGATAAACATTTCCTCCGGCTAGAAAAAGAGGGGGAAAAAGGACAAATACATGCAAAACTCAGAGGATATAAATTTGAAATAAACAATAAGCACCAAGAACTTAATGTTTGTGTGCAGCTACTCAAGTTTAATCCCACAAGTAACTCTGGAATCAGATGGAAAGGAATGAGGGTATAATTTTGGCCTCTGCTTTGAGTATAAAGAACCTCAAGGCTTGTAGAAGTCCTAAGACTTCCAGAAGCTAGATTTCAGCTCTGTACAAAGGTGCCTCACAAAATCTAACAAACAGCCCCTATCCTGTTTGGTTTGGATTTTTTCCAAGAGAGCTATATACCCATTTTCTGCCACGGTAGCTAAAACTTATAAAGAAAAACTGACTGAGATTTGAGGGCAAAGAAAGGCAGTTTGTTAACTTGTGATGCATAATTATTTCTGCTCAGGAATGCAGAGGGAAAAATGTCAGGGTTTTTGCTTGACTGACCAGATCCTTAAGTCAGTCACACCTTTGAAATGCCACTGTCTCCTGTAATACTGCATAAGCATAACCAAGAATAACATCCAGGACCAAAGGCTCTGGATAATATGTAAACATAAGACACGAACCAAGGATAACAATCAGCACAGAAGAATGTGTTGTGTAATTCCTCAATAAGCCAGGATCCTTGAAGATCCATGAAATCTGTACCCTAGACCCTCTGGATAACAGTAGAAGGAGTGTGGTTCTATTGTGTCTGACACCACAGAATACTGTCAATTCTTTTTTCTGAAAAATGTAGTCATGAAGCATGTCACAGAGAATGCTATAGGTTGAATCCTGATTTCTGTAACACAGACATAAATCCAGAGAAATTCCATTGACTACTGCTGTGAAAAGAAATGATCTACTAAAAGTCTATCTAAAAATATTAAGACTCCAAGAAAACAAGAAAGGATAGTAGTAAATTTGACATAAATCAGTTGAGTCTCTAGAACAAATGGATCTAAGCACAAAGAATAGGTAGAATACATACATGAGAACAAAACAATCCTGTATTATGAAAATACTGTTGATACCCTGAGAAAGTCAAGCCTGTGGCAATGATGGGTGCATCCACAGAGCATAAACTGGAGTTAACACCCATGTCACATATTCAGCTTTTGACAGAGTTACTGTACAGCCACAGTAAAGCTGATATAAGTGTTGATCCACATGTTAGAGTCTGCCAGCATTGTAAAAAACAAAATTTGTTCCTGCATTCCTACCTTTTGAATGCATGCATGGATCATAGAATACTTTTTTCTTAACCTTAGACAATAGAGATTTTCCTTCTTTAATAGTATACCCATCAGGAAGGTTCACATAGTGCTAGCAGTTTTCATGATTTCAGTATCTAGATTCTATTCATTCATTTTCCACTAAATAAAAAAGTGCCAAATCACTTTATACACAAAGAACAGGATTAGGCAATGGTACAAACAAAATGCTTACAAATGATGACTCAGATTCTGTAACACAGCACATTTGGACAATCATGACTGAGCAAAATTTTATGGAGCAGAGCTCCTCACCTGCACATAATCTGTGGGTTAATCACGTATTCATGTTTTAAAGGAATATTTTAACGTTAGAAGTATTAGAAAATCCCAATACGTAACTATGACCTAAACAGACATGGCTCAGCGATGACAGGCCACACAGAAAATGAAAATGAAGGAATGCTAATCCACAGGTGAGAAAATAATAGAATTTATCTGGAATGTAGCACTGCTATATAAAGAATTATCCTTTACTTGAGCAGAAAAACTATTTAAATTGTAAAACATAATGTTCATACTGTTACATACTTACATGAAGAACCCAGTAGCATTACGGAATAACAGTAGAAGCAGCACATTCACAGAAATGGCAGCACATCAATTAACATTTTCTCAAGTATATGACAAATTGCTCAGTGAAAAATGTTGCTTCCACTAGAATTAGGAATAACTAGAACTAGTTATTCAGTTAAGAATATTCCACAGTCTTCACTTTATGAAGCATATGCCCACTGCAAATCATTAACTTTTTCAGTTTAAATACAGTTTTCTCAGGAGCTCTAATAATCAGTTGCAGACAAATTTTTTTAAAAATACGTGTATTTACCTTCCTACTGAGGCAAAAGAGAACATACACACAGGAAATATGAAACAGGAGAAAAAGAACAGGAAGGTAATTACATTTTAACATTACATACTGAAGGAATTGTAGCACTGTACGTGCCCAGACTGACATTATCTTCATGATAAGTAGAATTAAAAGTTGGAGGGAGCAGGTATGTATTTCATACAGTTTAAGGAACATTTTATAAAAAGTACTATCTGCAGAGGCCTATTACAGAGTTTTAGGACTGGAGCAAAGGCTTCATTCAAAGCAGGCTGCACAAAGACTGAGAAATCAGTGGAGTTCAAGGGCCTGGACTGAGGGCTCCTGACAGTTCTTACTGTCTTCAGCAAATAAAATTAGGATCAAAGGACTGACATCACGAATAGAAACACAAGCTCAGAAGAACTGTCACCTCTGAATTTGACTTCCCCTTTGCCCACTGGCCCACAGCAGAAGCTACAACTCTTTACGATGCTACCCCTCAGCAATGGTCTGAGAACTGAAAATGTGAGGGATGGTTAATATTCCTCTATACTCATACGGCAGTGATGGAAAATTCAATCTCTAAGTGGAGTTTGGGCTACAAAAGTCAGAGTAAAGCAACAATTGGAAGACAGTAGAAAAGAAACAAGCAATTTAGCAGAGAGCCATAGGAATTGTGTGAGCTTGACAGAACAAGAGTAGTGATATAAGGGATCCACATCCTGCTAATACAATGTGTTTTCTGTGCATGTGTATACATGTTTAATTGTGCTGACCAGCTGAATTCTGCCATCACTTCCCTCTCTTCCCCATCTTACTACTCTTTATGCATGTGACTATGTGTGTACAAGTAACCAAATTGTGCATTTTGGTCATTCTTGCTTTCTGTCTTCATCTTGTTTCAAGACCCTCAGCTGCAAGCTAGAACAATTTTTATTGAATATCTCTGTGTGGGTTATCAGCATTGTTCTACTTTATATAAGTTCTGCCTCAGTTAATAGGAATGCACTGATGAAACTAAAATAACCCTAACCCGAGGAGCTAAGATATTTTCTAGTCATTAATCTGTGAAGCAAGGATAATGGATTTCATCACAAATAGCCTTAAATTGTCTTTGAAAATATTAATTAAAACACCTAACATTGCAAATATCACTATTCAAAAAAAACCCACAACAGTGAGCATCTTTTCTGAACAGACACCTACATCTGCATAGACATCCTGACCCTGTATCTGAGTTACCTGGATAGCTATATCCTTGTCACTGTCTCATCATCTGCAATGTAGCCAACCCACTTCGCAGAGGGTCAGCTGGCATACATAGTGGTTAAACAGTCTGCCCAAGGTTTAAGCTTACAAGGTGAGTAAAAAATGAATAAACATTTTTTTGTTCAAGGGCATAGAAAGTAACTTTACAAGAAAAACTCAGCAGCCTAAAGGAAGTGCCTAAATCCCAGATACTACTACCTTTCCCATGCATTGATTTTTATTTCCAAAACTGTGTTAAAACTTTGATATTTGTTTATGATTTTGCAATACAGCCTGAAGAAATTATAATCATTTATTAAAACTAAAATACTGAGATAAAATAAAGAAAAAACTAAGTAAACTTTTAGACCAGGCCTGAGAAAAGTATCCTTTCAGTTTGAGTGAGGTTCTTCACTATAGCTTCTTGGCACTAGTGGTAGCTTTCCAATATATACCGGCATCGTTGTCATTATACCAACTACAACAACAAAAATATTCCTCCATTTAAAGCCATCTATGAGGCTTGCGGTCTCATAGGTGGGTAGATTCCCTCGAAGCAGAGCCTAGATCTCCTTAGTATTCAACTTCTACCAGGAGTTATGTTTTCCCTCTTAATGAAATAACCTGCTGTTTACTTAAGCAAAGAACCACATCTTAAATGTTCTGGGCATGTCAGAAAGATATTGCCTCCCAAGATGGCAAAAGAAGCAAACAAGAATCTGCTGGCAAGCTGCTATGAATAGATCCCAGGCAGCTTGTCTTGTGATGAAACTTCCACTTCAGTGGAAAGCTAAATATCAAGGTGTTGTTGTTTCGGTTTCAGCCCAGTCGGTAACAAAGCACCACGAAGCCGCTCACTCACTCACCACCCCCTCCCCTGGCCACGTTGGGATGAGGAGAAAATCCAAAGGCAGGCTCGTGGTTTGAGACAAGGACTGGGAGGGATCACTCCCCACTTATGGTCACAGGCAAAAGACAGGCTCAACTTGGGGAAGAAACAAAATCCATTTAATTTACTACAAATCCAATCAAAACCAAGGATATTAGGAAGGAAAACCAAACTTCAGAACACCTTCCCCCCACCCCTCCCTCCTTCCCAGCTCAACTCCATTCCCAGTTCTCTCTCCTTCCTCCCCCCGGCGGCGCAGGGGAACAGGGGATGGGGGTTGAGTCAGCTCGCCACACATCGTCTCTGCCGCTCCTTTTCCTCATGGGGAGGATTCCTCACTCGTCCCCTGCTCCACCGTGGGGTCCCTCCCACGGGAGACAGTCCTTCACCAACTTCTCCAACGTGGTTCCTTTCCGCGGGCTGCAGTTCCTCACAAACTTCCCTGGCGCAGGTTCTCTCCACGGGCTTCAGTTCTTCCCGAACTTCCCTGGCGCGGGTCCTTTCCGCGGGCTGCTCTCCCGTCTCACACTGCTCCAGCGCGGTTTTTACTATGGAGTTACGGCCACCTTCGGGAGCCTCTGCTCCATCGTTCACCCCCACGGGCTGCAGGGGGACAGCCTGACTTCTCACCACGGGCTGCAGGGCCATCAGCCTCCTCAGGTGCCCCCTCCTCCCCCTCCTTCTTCACTGACCGCAGTATTGGCAGAGATGTTCCTCTCACGTTCCAACCCCCACACTGCCGGTTCCCCTTCTTAAATCTGTTCTCCCAGAGGTGCTCTCACCATCACTGATGGGATCAGCCTGGGTCAGAGGCGGGTCCGACTTGGAGCCAGGGGAGCTTCTAGCAGCTTCTTACAGGAGCCACCCCTGCGGCCCCCTCCCCCACTACCAAAGAAACCGCACCACACAAACCCATAACACAAGGCTACATAAATCCCTTTTATTCACACAAGCAGGATTCAATAAAAACTATCATCCTACATTCAGAAAAGCAGACCAACTCACTGAAGCTTCAAAAATTTACCTCTTTTAGTATACAGTGAGTGAAATGCACAGGAATTCTATTCATGAATATGGCCAGCAGTAAAGGTGATGCTGATTTTCACTGTTAATAAACTATTAATACTAATGACTACCAGAATTTTAGACAAAAATTCTCTGAATTATTTTATTTAGAAAACTTATTAATGAAAACATCAAAACACTAGTCAGAAACTAAATTAATATTGGTCCACTGAAATAGTAGTTGCACAGTTTACTTCGTTCCTGCCAATGGATCCAAAGTTGATAAGATCTGAAGCAAACAGAATCCTGAAGCACAACTGAGTTTAAATTTGAGTACAGGATTATGTTCAGTCCAGTATTTGATTAACTTAATCCGGATCTTTAGAACTGGCTTCTTTCACCAAGTCATTCCAGACCACTGAGCTGCTGAGAAATAGAAAGCTTTTGAAAGTGGCAGTTACAGACAGAAAAGGACATTTTTCACTCAATGAAATCCATGGGCTTCCTTAATTTATGCCTCCAACTGAACTGATTTGATTAAAATTTTGTTCCATTTTCTTTTAATTAGCCAGGGCAGCTTAAATTAATTATTAGTCTTATGTATGGAAGCAGTACCAGGAAATTCCATGCAGGCATCATACAGAAATTTTTAAAAAAATATTTAGTCTAAAGATTGTTCAATCTACATTACAAAGCAAGATGCACTGAAATGTAGTATTGATTTAGTTTCATTGATAAAAATTTTAAAAATGCAATCCACAGTTTAAAACCCAGTGATTTAAAAGCTGCCCTGGTCAGCGCTGCACAAAAACCTCCACACAAAATTCTGTCCAATGATGCTGGGTGTTACGTTGATGGGTAACGCTGTGCAGTCACTAGCCTGGAGCAGTCATTGCTCTCCTCCTGATTACAAGGACAGAGTCTGTATATGAACCTGGCTCCGGGACAGAAAGGCAAAAGCTTTCAGTTATCCGCCTCCGGTATCTATTTGCATAAAGCTAAATACAATCTAGTACACATTTAGATATGAGTATGTTCTGATTTGCTCAATCAAATTCCACTGAGCTATTCCCTGGTGTAAATGAAAGCAAAATGTGGTCTTAATTGTGCATGTGTTGTCTATGCTGCTAGAAAATACATGCACTTCTCATGGACAACTGGACTGTTGAAAGTTCTTGGCATAGCGTTCACTGTTAAAGCAGTTAAATCTGCTGACCTAATTTGTCTTTGATGGTTACATCACTTTAAGACAACTGAGGACAAATCTCACTTTCCAGTGCTACCGTTTCAAGCTGTTCCGTAGCAAGCACCAGTAGGTAACAAGCACCATGCTGCACCATCGCAGTCAGTGTAACCTGAAGAAGAGCTACATACCTTGTTTTAGCCCAAATGAAAATTTGCAAATTGCCAACGAATCAGTGGTAAGAACTTAAATCTCCTATTTCATTAACACAAATGCACAGAAGAGGAGGGAATACTCTCTTGTACATAGGAACATCATTTCTTCTTTTTTCTACCAGCCATCACCGTTTTATTTCTTGCTAACTGGTGAGTCAAAGTTCAAAGCACAGCTTTTAATTACTTTTTCCTCCACAGCTGCTATCTTTTTAATAGTGGAAGAGTTTACTTGCTGGATACAGCAATTCTGCTTTATACTGTGGTAGCCATACCACATAATATATAGTAGTGCACAGCTTGCTTATTTTACCATAGCAATTGCAGCCAGCTAGCTAATATGTTAAAAAATACTGTCCCCAAAAAGCAGCTGTATATGAAATTGTTAGGACAGGAGCTGTATGCTAGCACAGTCTAGAATTAAGCCTACATACCACGCTTGTAAATTAGTGGGAAGAGGAAGAATAGCTGACTATTAAAATGCATTGCTTTTAATGTAAGAGGCTCTCTTATATTTGTTCTTAAACATCCATTTTTTTTCCTTTCAGTTTGTATTGAGAGCTTGGCACTCCAGGCTGTGAAGTTTAAAAAAGCTGACCTTGAAAACACAGTCACATTTATTTTTGAATGTTAGTTTAGTTTCACACCCTGAAAGCAGCTTCCTGCCTTCCAGATTTTGCTGAACATTTATGACCAGCCATGCCTGAACTCGCTGCACAGCTCTGTTCAGGCTGCACCACAGTCATTAAGGACCTATCCACTTATGGCTTGAAATACAAAAAAAGTCTGTTTTACTAACCCATGCTGTGATGCTAATCACCTCTACTCTCCTTCATGGAAACTATGGTCTGCTTGCTCACACACCTTACTGCTTTTAGAGGTGGCAGGCCAGCTCCCTGCAGCAAAATTCTTCTGAGAGCTTCCTCAGCATTGGAGGAAGGGCATTTTTACTCCCCCACAGGCTTCCTGCAGTGTTCTCACTGATCTCACACAGGTAAGTATTTCAAAGACCTACCTAGGGAGGACCTTTTCCCATGAAAAACCTGAAGCAGTCTTTCTAAAAGTTTTGCAGGGACTGTGCAGAATAAGCACAGAGCACAGTGCTCCTTTGCACCCTGCTAAGCTGTGAGAATGTTTGTTCATTAAAGCAATCTGTCAGGCTGACATTAAGGGTGAAGGGTTTGCTCTGTGCTAACATCAACTTGCAATGTTTCCATGAAATTTCCCTACTAACAGCACTATTACTATCTACACAGTAATTTTGATAGGCACTGCAAGAAGCAAAACCGTGAGTATATATACACAGCATTCTACAGGGAAATGTGGGATTGTATCAGTGATGTTGATATAGCTGGAGTTGTGAAATATGTACTCAAGCACTCAATGCAGGCATTAACTTTATGCCCTCAGACTCTCCCAGACACTAAATATGCTGGGCTAAAGACACTCCGATATAGAAAATTCCCAAAGATGGCTGTTCAAACACAGAATACTGTCCTAATTCCCAAGATTTCCAGCTAATTGCAAGCTCTGCACATTTAAGTTTCAGATAGCTGTGAAAGAATCAACAGCACATGACATGTTAGTTTAGATTTCTTTCACACGTGATCCAATTCAGAAATGCTTACTTGTAAAGTATTTCTCCATCTTACAAAATCACTTATTCACAGTTCAAATGGACCATATTCTCACCTCACACTTGGCATCATGCTTCACACCTAGCATCACATTTAATTAGATTTACAACTCCACTGTCTTTAACAGAATTGCTCCCGATGGGTACTAATGTAGTTCACAATTAGGGAATAAGCACGTGACATAGCAAAATCAGGATACAGTAGTTTACTTGTTCGTGCCTGTCAGATGAGCTGTTACAGCTTACCGAATGTACACTCTTAGCTTATCCCTATTATGAAGTAAAACAGGCTCACCTAAGCCTGAATTGAAGGATGAGAAGACAGAACACAGCTGAAAAATTATTAACATTGGAGGTACTAGCCATCATCCACTGGTGCTACAGAGGATCACTATTAAAATAAACAGCAAGAAATCCCCCTCCACCACCAAATTCTCAAGGAACAATTATTGCATCTCCTATGGGAAGAAAGGAAAAAAGGCATTAATGATCACGTTTCTGTGCTAGACTGAAAAAACTGCTGCTTAAGGGGGTTTTTATTTGTTTTTACTGCTAGAACACATATTGTGAAATAATAGTTATGTCACCCCTCTCGTAGAATCACAACTTCTTAGCCAGCTGCAGTATTTACATGGATTTATTAGATCCAAGAGTCCATATAAGCTTTTACACAAGCACATCACCTGAATAATTAGGCATCTAAAAGTTTCACAGAACCATGACGTTTGAGGGAGGACAGAACAGTACAGTAGCTCATGCTGGAGCAACATTAGTAAAGCAGACTTCCACAGTACTGAAACTGCTGATACTGTAGGTATCAGAATCCAGCATCGCTGCACCTTCTAAAGCACTAGTGTCAGGAAATCATTATCAGCAACCAATAGCACTAGGAAAACTAGTCTGACTTCAAAGTGAAAATATTTGAAAGCAGAAAACCTTACTGGGGGGAGGAAAAAAAAAAATCAAGTCAGCAGTCTCCCAGTGGCTTAAAGCTTTCTTTGTACAATGAACTTCCCTTTACAAGTCTCACTACTTCTCCCTTCCCCCCCACATACATTCAGAGTCAAAACATACTTGCAGTCCCCCAGTCTTCTGACTGTAAACTCTACAAACACCCAAGAGAGCTGTCAGGCCAGGGAGAACTGCACATGCTGCATCCCCGTCCTGCAGGTGAAGGAGGCATACGTGCCTAAGTGACATTGCTCCAGAAGGCTTTGTTATTGAATGGCTTCAGCCAAATTGTTTGCCAGGGTGACATTGCTCAGCTAGTGCTCTTGGTTTGTTCTTCAGCAAAGGTCTGAATGTGAAATGCAAACCTCAGAGGAAGGGGAAATCTTGTGATGCCTTTAAAATGCATCTCTTGGTATTTTGAGAGATGCCGAATCATCTGCGCAGTGTATGGGGTGCCATGAAAAAGGTGCAATGTGGGATTGATGCATCACATCTGCAAGAATATTGAAAGCAGCACTTTCATAAGTTTAATAACTGAATTAATAACTCTGAATAACCAGAAACGGAGTCTTTATTTAACAAGCCATTACATCAGTCCCTTCTAAAGATACAAACATGAGAAATCAGGGCTTTCAGATTCATTTGTCTTTGGCTCACGATGAAATACTCTGTCTTTGCTTGATTCTTACCCCAGGTAGGCTGGTATGAGTTCATTTAACTCCACTCAATTAAATGGAGTACCGCCAATTTATGGCAGCTGATAGTTCAGGACTGTGATCCTTTATTAAAAGGGCACTTCTAAATATCAATTTATTTTGCTTAATAAAATCAAATGCTACACTATCTAGCACAACATTTTAGCTTGTCAGAATAATGCTTTTAAGTACATGAGGGTTGTAATTCTCCCCATAAAGACAGACTGAGAACAGTGAGATCCACAGCAGGTATGAGAACTTGGCTCCACAATACTGACAGCAAAACACTGCAAAACCTCAACGTGGTAAACTACGCAGTACTCAGGCACGTATCCTTTAGCGATCTCTGTATAACATAGAGAAATATGAGAACAGCATGTTCTCACTCATTCTAACAAACTGGCACAGACCCACTATGAGTGGAAATTAATAACTACCACACCAAAAAGCCAACCAGGTTTTTGGCCATTTTACAGCTCCCCATTATGAACTGTGCCAGTACTGCAGACAGCCCAAGAAAAATAGTTATTGGAACTGGTAGGCAATAATAAATAACATTCAGTGGGTAGCATCAGTTATGATATGATTTAATACTAGGCTGAAGTTGCTTTCAAAACCAAAAATATTTATAGATAGCTGGCTACAAACATTGACAAAAATCAAACAGTCATAGAATAAAAAATTGTCAGCATTTTCTGGACAGTGTAGTCTTTTTCAAAAGCAAATGCATAGCAGTTTATTTCAAAGCATCTAGAATAATTGCCAAAGCTGGTGTTTATAAAATCTGAATAAACCTGACACAAATGGAAAAACTCTTTCAGTTACAGACGCACAGCCACTGTGAAGAGGAGAATTCGTCCCCAAGGGAACATACCATGCCTAAGTAGGAAAGGGCCTCAGAGCCAGACACAAGCTAACTGGACCCAGTTCTGTTCTCAGCTGTACCCACTTAACTGTCTTTCTGCAGCATAAAAAATCATGGCACTTCTTAAAAATAATCAAGTCAAAGAAAAAGGGTATTGGAAAACCCAGTGTCAGCTTTTTGAGGAAAATCAAGGAGACAAATACCATCAAAGACTGCTTAAAGATTCAGATAAATAAATATTGGCAGCATTTCTTGGTGGCATGTCTCCCCAGCTGTAGTCATGTTGTCAAGACATTCCCAAGTTTAGGGAGAAACTGCAAGGTGTTTATAAGGAATAGATGAGAAAATTCATCTTGTAAGATACCACCAGATTTCTGCCAGAGAGTGCAGGAAACAGCATCAATCTCCCAAAAAACACTGAAACACATAAAGAAAGATGTAAAAGAGGAAACATCAGAGGCAAGAGAGAGAAATAAACTGCAGGAGGGAGTTCAAGTTAAGGTGACAAAAAATTTACAAGCATATCCTGTAAAATTGGAAAGCCAAAGCAAAACACTTCATGCCTTCCAGCTCCACCTTTGTTATATGGCTCCTTCAGTGCTACAATTCTCTTGTAATTTGCTCTACATTCACCAGTTCTCCAAAAGTTTTTTCTGTATTTTCTTCTTGTTAATTCTTCAATACTGCATGCCTTTTTCTTTATTCTCAAGTAATTCTTTCAGCACTGCTCTTAGCTCTTTTCAATTACCTGAATCTTTGTTCATCAATTTTAAAGGAGCTCGGGGACCTCATAAAAATAATTTTTAAAATCCATCTTTCTCTTGTAAATTAGCATTGCAAACATTCATTCATTCTTTCACTCATTCTACTACTTCACTGGTCTTCTACCCTAGAATTTCGTGAGTATTTTCCACTTTTTGTCCGAATTGAAAAGTTGACCTTTGAAACTCTTCAACATACTGGTTTTTACTGCCTTGAATGTGAGCTGAAAGCACACAAAACTGAACTCGCTTCAACTTTTACTGAGTTTGAGTCTGTAGTGTTACAGTCCACAAATGTGAGCCTCAAAACGTTCCTGTGAATTTGAGACGTTTTGCTGAATCACTAGGGTTCCTTTCAAAACACCTTTGGCCTTCAAACCGAGAGGAAACTTTTAAAATTTAATCTGTCCTTTATGCTGCAACAATGACTGCCTTCCCTAGCTGACACAGCATGTGCCATAGCCACCTTGAGTGCTTATAAACGAACTTGATGCAATGCTGAAGTAGACTGGTTGAAGCCACAGGTGTGCCTGCTCACACAGACTCCAGCACTGCAAAGCAGCCCTCAGAACGGCATTTTCAAATATCAAATACAGACAGGGCAAATTTTCATGTTAAATAACCCATAGTGCTATTGAGAGCATTGGAAGCTACCCAGACACTAGCTGCCAGTGTCCCTAAAAGCCGTAATTAGCCTGATTACTCAGGAAAATTATGACAGTGATAAACTTGCCAATTAGCAGTCGTTCAAACACAAAGACCTAAAGAAGAACGACTGTTTCACCAACTGGTTGGAGTATGCCAGCACTGGAACGCCAACAAGAAGGAAAAAGCACTGCTCTGGCTTAGCCTGGGAAAAACAACTCGCCAAATGGCATGAAAAAGTGCAGAAATAAGGAAGGAGGAAGACCCCACAATTTCCTGAGAACATCCAGCCCCACAGGGACTAGACCTCAGCATTAAATTCTCACTCTGGGAAATGACTGATTGAACTCAACAGCGTTTGAAATATTAACATAAAGTATGTATAATTAATATAGTCCATCAGCTGCAATTTATGAAATAACATGTCTTGCTGTAAATGCAGAGAGTATCATATTTAAACCTATTGCCAAAAGATAACACAGTTTAATTCAATAAATTGTATTTCTTTCCATTTAGCCTGTACTGCCTAAACCAGACCCACCAGTAATTTAAGGCAGGTGCATCACCTTTCTCCTCAACACAAACCTGTAAAAGTAGTTCTTAAGCCAATCAAGAACAATCAAGAGCCACTGTGCTCTAATATGATTTTGAATTGTCCTGTGTGTTACCCTCTCTAACTCTTTTTAATTCACACACATTTCAGAGCAAAGATTACATCTGTGGCTGACCACAGTGAATTGCACTTCTGTCATGCATGCATATTTCTTTCACAATACTACATAAATAGCACTTTGCAGGAAGTTCACAACAGTTTCTGAATTTCTTGCTTCTGGGGTCACTGTTCCTTATGCTACCAGCTTCTACCACCTACTTCCCCACGCTTTTCCTGAATGACTGAAGAGCTCAGTGTTTGGCACTGGAAAACACAGTGAATGGGTTTTCTGCAGCCTTACAGCAGTGTAAAAAACAACTGAGTCTAGCCCAGCAAACCATATAGCAAAGGGCTGCTGTCCTCAGAGGATGCATTTTACTGAACAGATAGTCATCAACATTTGCTAGTATAGAAGTGGGAAAAAAATAAAGCATGTTGATTCCTGTTGCATTAAGTATTTGAAAAAAGAGATGTGGCAGAAAAAAGTGACGGAAGACAAACTACAGCCCACACTTCCTAACATCCATGAATTAATGTTACAGGATAGATTTTTTTTTTTTTTTAATAAAAAGTATTCTGAAGTGTAGGTGTCGTGGTTTAATCCCAGCTGGCAATGAAGCCCCATGCAGCCGTTCACTCACTCCCCCCCCCACAGTGGGATGAGGGAGAGAGTTGGAAGAGTAAAAGTGAGAAAACTCATGGGTTGAGATAAAGATGGTTTAATAAGTAAAGCAAAAGCTGCACATGCAAGCAAAGCAAAACAAGGAATTCATTCACCACTTCCCATTGGCAGTTCCCACGTTCAGCCATCTCCAGGAGAGCAGGGCTCCATCACGTGTAAGGGTGACTTGGGAAGACAAACACCATCACTCCAAACGTTCCCCCCTTCCCTTTTCCCCCAGATTTATATGCAGAGCATGACATCCTATTGTCTGGAATATCCCTTGGGTCAGTTGGGGTCAGCTGTCCCAGCTGTGTCCCCTCCCAACTGCTTGTGCCCCCCCCCGCCCCCGCTTGCTCTGTGCAAGCACTGTTCAGCAGTAACAAAAACATCCCTGTGTTATCAACACTATTTTCAGCACAAATCCAAAACATAGCCCCACACCAGCTACTATGAAGAAAATTAACTCTCTCCCAGCCAAAACCAGCACAGTAGGTTGTAGAAAGAGACTATAATAAGTAATCCCTGTGATGCATGGAAATACACAAATATCGTAGAGAAATATTTTAAATATTATATACTTTACATGTACAAACTAATTCATCATCCAGCACGACGTACTGCAGCATTACTTCCATTAAATGAGCAAATTTTCCAGAGAGGCAAAGAAGAAGAAGCCAGAGTCCTGACTGAGAAGTTACTGACTAATGATAAACTATTTGTCATTGTATCTATCAATCTGTCATTACTCTAGCGATTATGATAATAACTAAATACTTCAGCTAAGTCAGAATATAAACTGTATTCACAAGCTAGAGCTTGATTACTAGAAGACATTTTCTAGTATGAAAAATGGAGCAGGGAGATTTTCTTTAATCAACCCAGAATTTTTTTTCCAATACCTATCCTCATTTAACAGTCTTTAATCACAGGTTGCATTTACACTATTTACGCTTTCTGTAACTAAGTCTTGTTCTAAAATATATTCTTTATCTGTGAATCTCTATTCACAGAAAAATCAGTATCTAAGCCATAAAATGCAATCTCTAATTTTAACATAATGGCAAATGCTAACTCAGGATGACCAGCAGCTTCTCCCGTTCAGTGACATCAAACACAAAGAAACTATACTTGCACTACGCTTCTACTGATAATAGACACATGCCAATGGACTACCTTTCACCCAGAAGCCTGTTCAAGTTTATTAAAACTTTCTGGCTGGAAGAATCAGACATCACAATCTGTGCCCACGAAACCATCAACTGTGCGTTCAGCAAAACTGCATCGGCGGTACATGTTTAAGACACACAAGGAAGAACGTCTATGCCGAAGTTAGAAGTTCGGATGCCTGTATCAGGATGCGTGTTTGTGGTGTGTGTGAACAGAACAGACTTACCGGAGCCAACTGAAAGGCTACTGTTAACCTAGATATAGACTAAAGACACTTCTAATCAGTATTGAACACTTGATCATCACCATAAACTGATCAGAATTTTCTACCCAGTACAGACTGAGAGAAGGTAGTACAATAACCCTTTTTTTAACCAAAAAAAAAAAAAAAGGAAGTAAGCCTTATCTCAACAACAGGACCACACTTAGTGGTTTTTTACCATTGATTGGTTTATCTTTACATTATAAGGATGTTTTAAAGTATTTAATAGAAAACAGTGTTAGCACCTATTATTTGTATTGGCTTTCTATTTTAAAATAGCAGTTCTTTTCTTTGCAACTTATTTCAAGACTGAAAATCTTTATACTGATGTTTATCTAGTTATAAACACTGTATTATCCTGAACAGAATTTCCCAGTTTGCAGCACTGGGCAAAATAATTCCGTAAATTTAGAAACTATCCATAATAATAATGAACCTCTTGCATCATCAGTTCCCAGGCAGAACACGTCAGTGAGTGATAGCCCCAATGAGAATGCACTAAAGCTTGATATTGCTTTTCATAATTAGAATGATTGTCAGTCACTTTAGGCCAAGTATTTAAGACAGAAAATTAAAAATATTGTAACAACCAAAATCGCAAGACCCTGTGGGATTTTTCTGGTGTATCTGCATTTCTCTGCAGTCCTCACAAGAATGGCACCATAGCATGAGAACCAGAACAAATAACTGACTAGAAACAAAAGTAGAAAGAGGCTCTCTAGGTAGAAACCTTTAGTAAGATACTGAATTCGTTCTTATATTGCCATCATTTTCCAAATCAGATTTCAGCTATTCATTTTAGATAGCATTTTACAATTGCTTTTGAGTCTATTTATATTCTTTGACTACTCGTTTTGCTATGCAGTTAAGTAAAAGACACCTGAGAAAGATTAGTAATGATATTCTCACTGGCTTACTGTAAAAGAAACTGAATATATCAAATGTAATTTGTTCTCTGCTAAAATTACACTTCCATGGTTAGTTACTGAGTTTTCTTATTAGGTCACATATACTTAAGAATACTGATATCCCACTAGTTCATTCTACTGACAACAGAACATTACCTCTCCCTGTTCAGGGCTTTGTGTAAGAAAAAAAACCTAACATACAAAAATGTCTCTCCAATGATCACCTCTTAGCTACCCAAGGGCAATTCAGTTAAAAAAAGCATGCTGATAACAGATTGAAAAAGAAGCAACCCTCAAGAAATAGGGGTGGTTGTAACTGATAATCATTTTGGATTAGGAAGAGAAAGTTCTAGCTAAAGGAAAAGGGAGGATGACTCATCTGGATTGTCATTCATGGAGTCTGAACTTTCTTCCCTCTGAGGAAAATGCCTGGCCATTACATACTCAAGTCCTTTAGGACAAATCTTATTGTTGTTCTCACATTTCTGGAAGAGTTGGCTGTTAAGTGACAAAGAAATGAAATCCATTATTCTTTAAAGTCACATGTAAGTGGAGGTTGCCTATTCTCACGGCTCTTTCTCTTCTACAAGCCCAGAGTCTCTGCAGAAGAAAGCAGGAAACACTGAGTGGATTCAGGAGCAACAGACAGAGCAGGCCCAAGGAGATTCCCGACCTCTGCAGCTCCTCCCTTCAGGGTTCCCCCTGGCAGGACTACAGGCCCCTCTAGTCATGGAGAAACCCTGCAAATATGTCGTAGTTCGGGGTGTGCTGGCCTGCAAGGAATACCAGAGCCTTTGCAGAAATGCATCATTTCTGAGGGGTTCGCTTTATCACTCATGACTATTTTGGGTCCATGAAATTTGAAAGCAGCTCCATGGCCTCTTCAATGCATGTACGTAATATACGCTATTCTTTATATAATAACAAGAGAGAGAGATTATGAGTGGAACCTCCTGGATATTGTCTAAATCACTATTTTTTTCATAATTTAATATTTCTTCATTTAATATTTTATATGGATGACGGCCAGTCCACCAAGAGGTTTTCAGTGACCCACAGCATACAAAGCACTGATGAATATCAAAGTCTCAAAACTAAGGCTGTATATGATCAAATCACTTGCTTCTAGGGAATAAAGCTTTAAAACAAACTCTGGATTTATAAAATAAATGGAAAAATTCCCCATGAACTTAACAAGAGCAGAATGAAATAGCAAGTAAGATGAGAAACTCTGTGGTAAATTTAACTACAGCATTAAAACTCAGCATTTTCTTCATTTAATACAATACCTTCTTTGTATAGGCTGAAAATATAAACTATAAAATATTACTGAGTATATAAATCTCAAAACCGAAATAACTGTAGGTGCTTTGGAACAAGTAAATGCTGTATTTATACAAGTACAGCATTCAACTAGCAGTTGTCAATATCGGTCATTGAGCAGGTTCCCTGCACTCTAATACACTGAATACATGCCTGCATAATTATGGCTTGTTGCGTGACATCTGATGGGGAAAAAATATCACATACAGAAATATTTTCATAAAACAAAAAATACCAGCGCAACAGGACTGTTGTGTCCTTTTCATAACAAGGAGCCTCACATCAATAAAATCCAGTCATCCTAAAATATCAACTATATCAGATCTCCAGAACAGAAAATAAGTAGGTATGCAATTAAATACAATTTCCCAAGGTTTGTAAAATTCAGTTTCCTTCAGCTCCTTCTGTCTATAGAAACTATAAAATTCAGGTAATGTCAAATGCACACAGATGTTTGCTGTTAAGTAAATCATTTTATCATTTAAAGATCTGACCGAACAGCCTAAGGTTTTCATTGCTTAGAGGCATTTTATATATGCACAGTCCTAATATATCTGCTTGTGAGCTGTACCGTACACATTATTCCTCAGAATAATGTCTGTAGACCAAACAGTAATAAAGTTACAAGTCCTTCTCCTCTATTCTCTTCTCAGTGTCACTGTATTAGAATTACAGTACCAAACCTTGTTGTCTGCAACATTCTCAACAGCAAGAAAACAAAAAGTGAATCCAAATGAAAATGAAAATTAATCTAAAGGGGGAGAGGGGGTGTTGCACTGGACTCTAAAAAAATCTCTGTTCTTTGCTTATATTAAATCAAGAGGAATGTGAAGCAAGCAAACATCCTTTTCTGTTTTGGTTTGCAAAACAAACAAACAAAAACCAAACACCTTAAAGACCTGCTCTTCCACATGGCTGTTCTTTTTCATTTTAATTCCATCCTTTTAAGAAAAAGAAAAAGCACTTCAAGAAAACATTCCACAAATCCACAAATGTTATGTTAATTTACAACAACTGATGAACAAGTGTAGAAAAAATATCTGTAGCACAATGCAATGGCATTCAAAGGGAATTGTGTTATCTTAGGACAGGAAATAGTAGAGATACATTTCATAGTGATCCACACAAATATCCCTCCCTCCTATTCTGGGCCAGGCTGCTCCAGGTCCTGAGCAAATTTGTTCGGAACTGGCTCAAATACCCGAGCACTGTGCGTTGTCCTGTATGAGCCATGTCATATTAACATACTCAGAATTCCACTTATATCTTCTGCATTACTGACCTCCCCTCCTCCAAAAACAAAGGCTACTTTTATATAGCCCAATATTAAAGTCAGTGGTATGAACAGAGATGAGGCCAAGCTCCAAAACTTAGAATCCTACACGTCTCTGGTTCTGATTTTTTCAGGATCAGGCTCTGCAAAATGCTGCAGATTTTCATATCTCCATAAGCAGGGATCTTAATCCTGCAGAATGTCATGTCCTGCTTGATGCCTATTTCTATGTAAGAATGTATCTGTACGTATTTACAAGATAATTTATATAGTTAAATAATTTTTTAGATCTTTTTTATCATGGACAGCCTGCTTCTCTGTATGGAGTGGGGACAATACAATTTTGAACATATTTCTGTCATAATTATTTATTTGGGTAGTAACATCTAGTAAGAGAGATATATGATCCACCTTAAATGATTTCAGGCAAGACCACTATCTGTAGATCGCAGGAAAAGAGAGAGGTATCTGAACTTTCAGAAAGAACAAAGAAAAGCTTCTCCACAATCTGAAACACCATGGGTTACTGCAGAAGCAGAGTAATTCCTGTCGAGTTCTCCTTAATCCTGGGAATTAAATGCATTTTCTCCAAGTGCATGAAGCTCACTATCAATGTGAAAAAAAAATAGTCTCTGATACTAGCTGTATCAGCTTAAGAAATCCACCCTTCTATTTCTTCTTGCACAGCGTGTGAGCAGACAGCATACAGACTCGGAGCAATGCAACAGCACGTTTTTTTGTTTGAGCTGAACAGTTGCTTCTGCTGAAGCAATACAAGCCTTGACCCACCAGTGCATCTTAGTAGAACAGACCTAGACCTAATAAATATGGTTACCAGCAAATGCAAGATTTTTGTCAGGGTGAAGAGTGTTATAATAGGCATTAATGGCCCTCACTAACCTCAGCTGGTGGCCCCACCCACCCCCCCGCCTACGGGTCCAGGAGCGCCATTTAAACCTCATCCTGTGCCTTCAACCTCTGCTTGAAGTCCCTCTGCAGGACTGAGCTGAGGGCTGCCCTCGGGTGCCCTCGCCGGTCCTGTCCTGCTCGGTGGGACGGACCCTGGCTGGTGAGGTCCCAGCCCTGACGGCTGTGTGATCCCCCCCAGCTCCTGGCTCCCCAGCCCCTAGGAAGGAGACAGCCCTTGCTGTTCCCTAACACTTTTTTTTTACCACCTCAAATTGCCATTCATGTTATGTGCATTTTCAGTGTTAGTCTGACATCAAGAGAAGCTTTTCAGGCATAGAACCAAGGTCAAAAGTATTAGGAGTATTTCCTTAGACAATGCTGCAATCTGTGGTGCCTGACTATTAAATAAATCTTTTAGTTCACATATATTGTTCCATGTGCCAGTACAACCAAGGCTACGCTTGAAAACATTGCGGATTGTCTGGTCGCTTCTATTAGGTATAGGTCAAAACTACAGAAAGCCACAGAAATCAAAAAGGCTGCAATATAATTTGTTCTTTCCTCCCAAAGAAACAAAATCAGTCAGTCAGGGCAGAAATTTTCAAAAATAGCTAGTGGTCTGAACATCTTAATTTCTGGGTGCCCAATGATGAGACAATTTAAAATGCACTTCTACATCGATTCAAAAGTAAATCTCTTTACAGTTGTTCCATTTCACTTAAGAATTGAGTTGTCCAGTATCACTAATAAATTCTGAAAATATTTTCTTGTAAAATAGGTCAAAGAATAACAAATTAGTACCATTTCTACTTATCAGTGTCTTTTCACATTTTCTATGTATTTCAAAGCTAGGAAAAATGCTAATCCTCCATTAAGCTATGAGTAACAAAACTTATTTTACTAGCCAGAGAAAACATTTCGGCCTTCTAACCTACTGAATCATCATATCACGTATTAGAGCAGATGTTCACAAATTAAATGACAACAAAATAACAGTTTCTTCTAGGAGACACTGAGAAGTGTTAAATCTTGCTGTTCCTCTCTTTTACTGAAATCCTTATAACATCTTGGTCTTTAATTTTGTGATCCGTAAGTCCTAAATAATAACAGTGCTTGTAAATAACTAATAGAAATAAGTGTAAACAGAACTAAATCCTGAAGTATAAATTGCTTTACAATACCTCTACTCCACTCCCTGCAGTAGGATAGATTCTTCCTAGAATAATGTTTATCTGAGCTTGTCATTTGGCACACAGTAAAATACAATGATGCCCAATCAAAAATCTTTTCTATCCCTTCCCTGTGTTGAAACCATATTTTTCTCAGTATGTGTATCTGCAGCTAATATTTAAGAAAGACTTTAACAGAAAAGCTACTATTCCTTAGCCTCCTTTAACCTGAAAAATATGCAAGATTTCTGCTTTATAATAATGCCTTGCTGTTTGGAATGCAGAGGGATCACCTTCCTTCACACTTGAGACCTGAAAAATATTAAATGTCTTAAGTTCCTGATGAATTCAGGGCAAATTGAGGACACCTTGAAAGTACAAGCCCATTAATGAAACAGAACTTATTCACCCTGAAATGTACACTCTGTGGAATGTATAACTTGTTGTAATACAAATATATCTTATTGTAATTGGACAGAAAAACAAAAGGTACCTTTATTTCGTACTAACAGTCCTGTGCAGTTTTCTGTATTCAGCCTCACTGTGCTATTCAGGCTCCACTGTGCCAGAAGAGACTGTCACTGAATGGCACCCTGAACTCATTACAAAGCTGTACCAATAGGGAGACAACAAAAGGCAGAAAATGAAGTTCATTCATGTAGTGGATGAACCACATCAAGGACAGATATCATGGGCTCTGACTGAAAACAAACCTTCACTGATCTAAATGGAACAGAAGTGAGAAACACGGTTGAATCTACAGCAGGGCAAGCATTTACCACAGTGCATCGAGCAGGCCTTGTCCGTTGATTGTACAAGGCCGTACAGAGGAGAAAAGGGAATGCTGTCTTCCCACACATGTGGTTGGATTTCTTTCCAAAGCTTATTGTGGGGTGTTGCTCACCTAGCAATGAACTGAAACATGCAGTGAAGCACTCCGGCACAACCCTCCTCTACAGCAAAAGTCTGCATCACAATCATATCAATATAAATACAAACAAGGAAAAGCAATTGTCTTCTTGGTTGTCATATACTGCAATGCTAGGTAAAGCACTGTCTAGTATTGACACAAGATATTTTAGATGACTTCAGTGCAAGAGCATTGGACTCAAAGCCAGCATACTTAAAACAAATTAAAAGCACAGGACTGATACTGAATATGTCTCATTTGATTTTCTGAAGTGAAAGCTGTCATGCTTCATGTCCAGGATGGTAATTTCAGAGTCAGTGTATGTTCTTGCACTGAAATGGCTTGTATAAGAAGTGTTAGGACTAAATACATAAATAAAAACTTAGCTTATTCTGACTGCTATAAACAGAAAAAAAACCTATCTAAAATTAAAGATGCCTCTGACACACCCCACTGAATCTATCCATCCTCCTCCCTACTCTCAACACAAATGCCCCAGGAACATTTGAACAAGAGATTAAAAACAAAGAGAGACCTAAATCTATCTTGAGTATGTGCTGTCACTTCCTAGACTCCTTAGGGAATCACTTTAACACTTGGGAAACCTGTTCCACCACAGTCCTCCTTTTGACCCTAAGCAAATCACCTGGTCCCAGATTCACAAAGCATTTTGCAACCCAATTCCTAATGAAATGAGGGGAAGTCAGGTGTCTAAAAGTACATTTTGTGAATGTGGACCCGAGTCCCTCTGCAGCTTAGGAACCAGCAGACTGGAGCCTTTGAGACCTCCCTGTCTAAAAAGGTAACATGGTCTATATATAGAGCAAATAATTTAAAAACTGGTTTGCACTCAGATAGGATAGTTGTGGTAGGAGCATGGATTTACCAGACAGGCTAAAAACTTCACAGTACCCTCTTCCCACCCCACTTGGTACTGCCTGGCATGATGAGCATCTTCCCAGTTGCATGATGCAGTAGCAGCAGCTGATCCAAGATGCAGCTGCTGCTGCCCCTGAGATCACAGAGTTACCTGGAACAGACACAAAGCATGAAGTACCTCTCTTGCAGTTGCAGATCTGTTCAACCAATCTGACCCCAATTTGTTTTCAATGGCAATACCACAAATGCACAAGTAAAGGAAAAAATAAAAGTTTTTACTTACCTACTTTCCCTCAATTAGAGTATTTTATCAGATTTTGACATGTAATTTAAGATTTCTCTTCTTTCCTTCTTATATACTTATGTATTTATTTTCCAAAGGACCTGTTGCAGAAAAAGTCTCAAGGTACATTATAATTTTACAGGAAAGGTTTAAAAATAAAAATTAATTCAACCATCTCAGTACAAAATGCTTTAATGAGTTTTCCTTCAGAATTAATGTCATCAGAGTTCTGAATACACAGAAAGCATGGTAGCAGTACGTAAAGTTTCGTGTTTGTACCTGGTTGCCAGGGACAAAACATTTATGCACTTTAACCCACAATTAATTTGTCAATCGCTTTTTCCACATTAGATGATTTCTGTGGAAATGAAGGAATTTTTTTTTTAAAAAATTGCCAATTTTTCTACAAGCATTTGTTTCAAACAGAGGCGCACAAATATGGCAAATCTATAAAGTAGATCTTATTCACTGCAAAATCAGAAGCATTTGATCACTCAGTTATAGCAAAAGGAAAATGCATAGCCTGTCCCATGTCTACAGAAGTTACAGACTGTCATTTAGGTTTATTTAATTATAAGAAAAATATGCAATTTATATGCTGGGTATTATGTATTTTTTTAAAAAAAATCTTTGCTTTTATTTGTTACTGTCTCATGCCAATTAATAATTCAAAAAAAGTAGGCCTGTATTTATAACTGGGCACGATGACAGTAAGAAGTAATAAGGAACCAGTAAGAAATAGTGAGAGGAAGCTAGTGATAGTCTAAAGCACCATGGATAGTTCATACTTCATTTGAGGACTATCAATAAAGTTTAAAGCTTATGCTAGAAATTAATGTATAGTCAGAATTAGTTTTATGACTCCAGAATCAACAGAAAGACACATTTTGTTTTTCAGTGCTGTGCAGGAAAGGCTTTCCATGAACTAGTTACACATGGAATAGACTTTCTGATATTTTGCTGGTTTTCCATAGTGCATTCATCCTACATTTATCCAAATAGGAAGAGGAAGTATTTCATATTCTTGGGTAGTTTAGCAGTGATTTTTCATATCCTGAGTCAAATGATTCTCAACACCTGAAAGCATACTTGAGAGGAACTTTCTATGTCAGGAGTTACAAGATAATGATCCTTTATTCAAGGTTATGGCCTGATCCCAAATTCTTTGCACACCAATATCATGCAAAATCATTTTCACATTCCAAAGCTACTTGAAAAGTTTTACTGACTGAAAACACACTCCAATCCCATTTTTTATGACAAGAAGTCCATAATGCCTACTACTACCCCCAAAAACCAAAAACGCTGTTGTCATGAATTATATGTAATCATGGTAGCAGTGGGGTTTTTCACTCCCTTGATCTCCCAAATTTATTCCGCATTACATGGATGTCACAGAAACTATGTAAGCAGAATTTTCCTTCAAATACAAACAGATTACACTTTCCATCAATGGAACTGGCCTCTTGTGGAATTATTCTGAGAAAGCTTAACTGAACACTAAAAACCTTTGCCAAGAACTCCCTAACAGAGTGACACAACACTTTGATATAAGTTTCAGCATCCAGGCTGAAATTTTCGAGGAATCAATGTAACATCGGAAAACTCCATAACTGTAATAAAGAAAAAAATTATGGATCTCTGAAGTCAGGCATTAAATCCAATACTTCAGCTGGCAAAACTCTCTCCCTTTGAGTCTTCCCTTGGCACTTAAGATTACTATAAAAAGAGTTAACGGATTTCTTTAAATAAGTGCCAGCACACAGTTAAGTATCAGCCTATATTTGAAATCTGAGTTGATGCTGCTGTGATTCTATGAATTCTGATGGAACTCCTCCAAATTTTTTCACCACTGCAAGTGAACCTGATATATCAAAATATCTCATTTTGCATTATTTTTAGCTGAAATGTATGTCAATGTGAAATCATTTGAACTACATTAGTAGAACTAAAATGATCCCTTGTGTAACTCCATTCACGTCAGTTACATCAGGAATGCATTTCACCACTATAATTTAAAATGTAAAATGCAAAATGCCCAAGTGACAATAAAATTATTTTTCTGAGAGTAGTTAGTATCCAGTAACACTGGGAAAGCTCTGACAGAAGCGGTAGTAGTAATTTGGAGCCGTAACAGCTCGAATACAGGGTTTCTCTGGCACACAATTTCAACTGAAGTAATACTTAATGGAAATTTCTGTTTCTTGTTAAGCACTCGGGATCTTTGGGGTTTAGCATGTTAGGGGTAGGACTTCGGCATTTTCAAGCTGTGTTGTAACTGACTGGACCGATGGGTAGTTAAACAATCAAATGACAAGCCAGTCCAAGTAAAGGTATTTGCTTCCATTCTGGAATACACAGTTCTTTCTGTGATTCAGAATGGTCTGCTAAACTGGTACCACTGTCTAACATTAAGCTATAGTAGTTCTTATTTATAATGATAAAGCACACAGATTTATTCACTGCAGGAGGCAGAGCAGGCTCCACTGTTACCTTAGGATATGCCTCTACCGTACTGCAGTGCGTAGTGCTGACACACCCAGGATGTTGCTCTGCCAACTGCTATGAGGTCCCATGGTGAGACCTTTTCCTTCAGAGAGTAAGGTACTGCTATGATCACAGCATAATGTAGACACGGTCATGCTTGTTTTAAATTAAAAGGTTGTGCACCGGTAGCAGAATAGCTGAACAACTTGCTGGAGAAGCTGGGTAACTACTTAAGCAGTTACCTCATGCCGAGCACCTTGTCCACAGCGTGAACATATTCTAAGAGTTATTCAAAGAATTTTCTTCCTTATTTCCATTAGAGATCTAAAATTCCACCTCTTACGAACCACCTTCCCTTTCAACCGGTCAATACTGCAAACATGTACTACTTATTTTCTGTAAGTTCTTTATTGACCTACTCCTACATTCTTGCCATGGTCCCTGGTATTATATGGTCTCTGGTATTACACAGAACTACTAGCAAGCTATCTGACAAGAGAACCCTTAAGCTCTTCATGTCATTAACTACTAGCTGGTAAAGAAACACTTTCAGTTACGGATTTTTACTGGGTTTTACAGAATGCTCATCCTCACTGCTGATATTACCCCTGTAGAAAAAAGTAGTTAGTACATTTAACTCAGGTGAGCTACAACAAAATGCAATATTCAATTTTGGCAAATGTGTATGTATAAAATTACTTGGTTGTTTCATTCAAAACAGTTGGAATTAATATCACCACACTAAAAAGGAGCTTTGTTTAATGCTTCACATGAAAAACATAGTGAAGCCTGCTCTATGATTTTAAATAAGGAATCAGACATTTAAACACAAGTTTTGAAGCAGGGCTCAGCACAATGCAGTCTTTTGTGCGTGTGCTGGGTTTTATTAGTTCTTCTGCAATGCAAAAGAGGACAAGCAGAGAAACTTTTCGAAGAGGTGATTCACAGAAAATCCATGAAGGCAAAAATCAAACATTAAAGAAAAACCTATGTCTATGGCTCCGTTTGGTACCACTGGATGCTGCATACAGCAAACAACGCTTATCTGATAGATTATGCATAATGTCATGGGTACCCAAATTGGACTGCTTTTATTGTTGCTTTTCAGCTCCAGACTTGTAACTCAGTCACTAACTAGTTTCCCCCTGCAAAAATCCTCTACTCAGCTTTAAATGAATATTGCAAAACCACTGTAATTCAGTAGTGTTGGTAAGCCCCTTTTCCTCTCACAATGGCCTGTCCCAGCCCTTAAAGTGCATATGCCAATTTGGTTCAAGTTTTATAATCTGGAATGTTCCACAGTGCCGCTTCAAAAAACAGTTCCAGTTTAATTGTGCCTTCCCTAGGTAATTATAAGTCTGAAAAAAATGCCAGATCTGAATCTATTATTTATGTTAAATGCAGCAATATCTTACCTATTTCATTCTGGAGTCTGGAATGTACTGTAGGCCAGATAATCTTTACCTACCTTAATCTCCTAGGAAAGGCAATGGAAGCTTTTGACACACAGTAAAATACAGCTGGCCTAAGAAGCAGTGAGAAGAAATGATGGAATGTTTTCTCAAGGACTGCATGCGACCCAACATGTTCATTCTGAATCCCAGAATGCCTATTTCAGATCTTAAATGTTGCTTCAAATACACATGGGTGAAAGCTGTAATTAAGGGAAAATGCAGCACCAATAATAGCATGTTAAAAGTTAGCAATTCTCAATTGTCATTACTGTAACAACTGAATATCTTACTACTTCTACCTTCTCCTCCCATGCATTGAATTTCTTTAATACTGACAAAGTGCATGTACTAATCATAGACTCTGAATGTTAAATTAACCAGGAAAAAGATATAAATTAGGTTGGTATTTCTTGAGGGCATCAGTAGAAAACACTGATTTCAAATAATTTTGATTATAAAATTTTACTTCACAATCCTTTCCAGATCACAGATATTCATAATTAAAAAGAGTATGGAATTAATGTAATGTTAGCTGTTTCGCCATCAGCATCACATAAAGAAAAAAGAAACAATAAAATATGATGCAGAATTCACTCTTCCAATGATTGTCATTGAACTATTACATTAGTAAACATTCACAGTATGAAGTCTCTTTCAATATATCTCCAGCATATAAAGTAGTGCAAAAAAGCATTCCAGTCATTTTGCCTTTGCAGTCAGACCAGGTTAAATGATTCTCTCACTTCATTTCTTTCATTATTAGACAACAAATGCTGCAATACCTCCAAAGAGAGTTATAAAAATAAACAATTTCTGGAGGGTCAACAGCCTTTTCAAAGTAAATTTCCAGTTAAAAACAAGCATTATAGATTTCAAGAAAAAAATTTAGATCTCTCTTCTGTAGAATAACTTTTTACAATAAATTTACCATTTGAAAAACAATGACTATGGTATCCAATGATTTATGGTAGCTGCTATTAAAGCACTGATAAATAGATAAATGACTACCAAACTTCATTGCTTCTTACATAGTAAATACCTCTGAATGCCAACTTTTACCACAGAGCTGTTATTAGTGATGTCAACAGTTCATGCACCCACTTTAAAACTGACTTGATTTTAATAAATTTTTCAGCCTCATGTGCAAAACACTTGCATTCTAATAAAAATATAAAGTCTGAAATTACATCAGATCTAGCAATCCCTTCCTCAAGTTATACCACTTACTTGATATGTAATACAAGTTTAGCAACACTTTTTATTTGTATTTAACCATTAAATGGCATACTGCTGTATGCTGTGGACTCTTTGCATATTTAATTATTTTCACTGCACTCTTTAATGCATAAATATATTTGGAAACGTTCAAAATTACACATCAGTTTCCACAGAATTTGAATTTACACAGTTTTTCTTCTCTGACTCACTGCTATTCCCCGTGTCCTGACTTTTTTTCTCCTTTACACAAAGAGATTCTTTAACTCCTTCTTCCATCTCCAAATATTCTGATTTATCCTCTGTGGATGAAGATGATGAGCTTCTAAATTTCTTCAGTAAATTTGTTGGGAGGTAAGGGCAACTGACTGCATTTTGCATCAGCTGCGTTTGTTCTTCATTCTCAGTCTCTCTGTGGTAGAAATAGTTAAAATTGGAGACAATCACTGGCACTGGTAAAGCAATGGTTAACACTCCCGCAATGGCACACAACGACCCAACTATTTTCCCACCCACAGTTATGGGTTTCATATCCCCATAACCAACTGTAGTCATGGTCACTACAGCCCACCAAAAGGCATCTGGGATGCTTTGAAAATGGGTGGCAGGCTCATCAGCTTCGGCGAAGTAAACAGCACTGGAAAACAAAATGACTCCAATAAAAAGAAAAAAGATGAGGAGGCCGAGTTCCCTCATGCTGGCCCTGAGTGTATGACCCAGGATCTGCAAACCCTTGGAGTGCCTGGAGAGCTTGAAGATGCGAAACACCCTGACCAGACGGATGATCCTCAGAATGGCAAAAGACATGGCCTGCTGACCATTACTGCCCTGCTCCTGCGCCAAGTCAGTGCCCAGAGTAATGAAGTAAGGCAAGATGGAGACAATGTCTATGATGTTCATGATGTTCTTGAAGAAGTGTGCTTTGCTTGGACATGCAAAGCAGCGCACTGTAAACTCAAAGGAGAACCAAATGATGCATACTGTCTCTACAATGAAAAAAGGGTCATTGAAGATGGTGTGCTCCCCAGCATCCAGGTGAAGTGACTCATTGGAAAGTCCCTTCCCTAAGCTCAGGGACATGATGAATTCTTTGTCATCTCTGAACTCTGGCAAAGTCTCCAGACAAAAGATGACAATGGAGATCAAGATGACCAAGACAGAGACAATGGCAATGCCTCTGGCTGGACTGGAGCTCTCTGGGTATTCAAACAGCAGCCAAACCTGCCTCTTAAACTCATTCTCCGGCAAAGCTTTGTCCTCTTCCTCTTTGACAAACCCTTCATCCTCTCTAAACTTGAGCATGGCCTCCTCCCCAAGTTGGTAGAATTTCACCTCCTCAGTGAAGATGTCAAAGGGTACATTTACTGGCCTCTTCAGCCGACCACCACTCTGGTAGTAGTACAGGATGGCATCAAAGCTGGGCCGGTTCCTATCAAAGAAGTATTCATTCCTGAGAGGGTCAAAGTACCTCCCTCGCTTCGCTGGATCACCCAATAATGTCTCCGGGAACTGAGCTAATGTCTTCAGTTGGGTCTCAAACCGCAGTCCTGACACGTTGATTACCACACGCTCACAACACTCGTACTCACTGTAGCGAACAGAGCTGTAACCCCCAGGGCCTCCACCATCATCAGGTGGCTGGTCTGAGTATGAAAACTCATCCTCCCCATAGTCATCACTGTAGTAGAGCTTTCCTTCTTCCTCATCGTCTTCATCCTCATCTTCATCCTCCTCTTCCTCCTCACTCAAGTCCTTCAATATTCTCTCTTCAGAACCACTGAGAGGCAGCAGCTCAGAACAGGGGAAGGAGGCCCCACACTCCCTACTTCCCAAGTGGTGGCTCCTCTTCTTCCCTTTCTTCCGCCTCTTACCACTCTGGCGGTGGGGCATGCTGCTGCGTGATGCATTCCCACCATGAGAGGAGGATGCACCTCGACTCTGCTCCTGATGGTAGTGGTGATATGGTCCACCTCCACCTGTTGCCCCACCTTCTACTGCTGCTGTTGCTGCTGCTACGGCTGCAGCTGCTGCAGCTCTTGACTGTGCCAGCCGCTCTCTCTCTCGGGCCCGAGCTTGGACCGCATATCCATAGGGCATGTGGCTGTTGCACCCAGAGCTATCTGCACTCACCATTGCAACCTCCATTTTGCAACTGCTTTAATGCGAAAAGGGTTTGTTTTATTTACAGCGTAACCTTAACTTTCACTAGAAAGTTCAAAGCCATTTGCATTTGGAGGACAGTCCCTTGGACATAGAACAGGGCAACATAGTTGTAAGAGTGAATCTATGTTTTGGAAAACCACTGATCTGCATTTTCTTATTGTCCAGTATGTTTGACACAAACTACTGTTTTGCAGTAAGAAAAGATGGAACTCTCAAATTGAACCAGAGAACAGCTGAGACCTTGTTCTTTCATCCACCAAGCCCCTTTATTTTCATTTATCTCCTGTGGCTATCACAGACCTAATCAGAATCATGATTACCTTGCAGGCATTCATGAGGGAAAAAGTATGCAAATCAAAGGGTACCTGCTCTCCACAGATGGTTTTAGTTCATCATTGCAACCAAATGCAAATAGTCTCTTTCCTCATAATTTATTCCTGGTAATGCTTTGGCCTAACAATCTTATTGTTTAGTATCATTACTCGGGCAGTTGAAGTTAATTCCAGCCATTGCTTTATTTACACAGTGAGGAGGTCTTTCCAAATCCTTTCTTCAGCCTGTCAACAATGTCTCAAACCTGGGAGCAGCACCCAGGGCATCAGCAGCAGTGGTAAGAGGAGGAGGAGGAGCAGGAGGAGGAGGAGGAGATGAAGACTGAGAAACTGGCTCTGAGGTCCCCATAGGACATAAGGGAGTGGATGGGTCACCCTTTGGTTATGGTCATGCAGAAGAAGCACTTAACCTGAGGCACATGCACAAACACACAAAAATAAACAAAACAAAAAGGGAAAAGATTGGATTGTTTTCCTAAAAGGTCACACTGATCAAATGAAACTGTGTCATCTATTACCACAGTATTCAAATCTTCCCCTACCCACACTATTCACACTTCTACATTACACACACACCCACATCACATGCACAGAGATTTTGAACGACTCTGTGGGTAAGGATGTGGGTGGGTATGTCACATATATATAGACAGAGATACAAAATCCCCACCCATATAAGCACTTGCATCCATACACAAACGCATGCTTCTGAAACACCAACACATATAAACACTAATAAAAATACTGCAATACACAGTGCGTTCAGATCTTTGAGTACATACATAATAGATACACCTACATATATCTATATGAAATATGAAAGAATAAATATATCTAGACAAAGAGCTTTTGTTATATTTGTACAAACACATAAGATTCAGGAACATTACATTTTAATCTATAACTGAATTGTGTTTCAATCATAATGAACATCTCACTGAATTTAATCTGGAAACAGGCACGTACAACACTCACTCAAGTGCAAATGCTGTGGTATGGTACGTCAAGAAAACACAACTGCAGGTGCACTGAAGCAACATCTACATGCAAGAACATACATAAAAATACACACACACCCCCCTTTGAAACAGAAGCCTCCTTTATAGCTACATCTATTAACACACGATAGAAGGCGAGTATGAACTATTAAATAACGCTGTTTTTAAAACCGTACCTACGTGCCATGCAGAGGAAGATCTTAAAAACGCTATTATACTTACTGTTCCTAGGCAGAGAAATAGCAACGCTGTTCCTGCTAGTGTAAGGATCTGGTGACAGCAGTCCTGAGGAGGGGGCTATGCCAACTGATCTACATTTGCAGGTGTGTACGGTCAGTCAGCACCACAGGTTGACCCGCTCTTTCTCTCCCTTCTTGCCGGGTGCAACCAGCGCGCCGAGAGCGAGCCAGAGAGGCGGCTTGGGCTGGGGGCACTGCACAGCCACAGCCACTGCTTCTCGCCCAGGCATTTGCAAAAACGCAACAAGCAAGAGTCTTGTTCCGAAAGGAAAAAAACGAAGGCGGTGTGTTTGTGTGTGCGCGAGACGGAATGAATGGATGAGCGCGATCACTAGTCTTTCCAAGCCCAGCTTTTGCCGTAGATTTGTAAAACGTTAAATAATCCGTGTCCCAAGCCTGCTTCCACTGATGGGAGGACGGGTGTCGCTTCTTGCAGTTTCTGCCCCCGACACGTCCAGACGGCAGCGGCTCAGCCAGCACCCGCCCGCATCATCCACTTGTTGTGCCGCTTTTCGGTCGTGCTTAAA
>VYZV01010891.1:24732-41121 GCA_013401275.1 Pandion haliaetus
AGTGAATGTATATTGTTCTCCATTAAATTCCGTATGTTGAAAACAAGACAGGAAGGGTTGAGAAAGAGTACCAAAAGCTCAACAGGTGGAGTTGGGGAAACTCCCTTGACGTACAAGCAAAAAGCACCATGCAGACTAGGGAAACTTTGGAAAAAACCTGACATTATGTACATACTGACAGTATATAGCAGGGCTGAAGTTTCAGCACACACAAATATGTGATTATTACGTAAAGAGAGTAGCAAGAGAAATACAAAGATACCCAAGTTAATATCTATTTTTTGACTGTAGAAAGACAAAGCACTTTGTCTTTTAAAAAGGAGAGAAGGAAGAGAGAGGAGCTACTGAAGTATGGAGTTGTTCACCTAAAAAAATTCCTTAAAAATATAATAAAAAATAAACACATTATGTATAAGGAGCTGAAAGATAATTGGTATGAAACAACATGGATTTATCATAAAAATAAGTCATAACTATATAATTTCTTTCTATAACAAGATAATAGACTTCCCGTATGGATGTCAAGTATCTTAATTTTAGTTAGGCTTTTGAGCATAAGTCTCACAAGTTTCTCATAAACAAGATCAGAAAACTTTGTCTAGAAGAAACTGCTGTAACCTGCTCCGAATGCCTTACTTGAATAATAGTTGCCAATGTTTCCAGAGATGTGAAAGGTGTCACAAATGTATTCTTCAGAGATTTATCCTAGGTTCAGTCCCCATTTAATAACTTAGTTATATTTTGACTGAACGATGGACTGGAGAATATGCTTATTCAACTTTCAGATAACAAAAATGAAAGAACCTGCAAGCTCCTCATGGTACAGCAGCATAATTAAAAATTTTCTTAACAAGTAAGAGAAGCTGTATGGAAAAATGGATAAAATAAAGTGACAAGGGCTGGATAAGTCATATAGTTATGACACTTATTTAAAATAGGGAGTGAGTGGTTACTTTCTGCACAAAAGCGTGAAGGTTACAGTATCACAAATTTAACATGAGTCAACAGTGGCATGCTGTTGCAAAAAGCTAAACACACATTAATAGAACAAACACATGAAAGAAATGTAAAGTAACTTTTCCACTATACTCAGGATTAGTAATGAATCAGTTCTGCTACTGTGTCTGCCTTTGGGTGTCATGCTTCAAGAAATTGTTCAGATACTGACATTGCACAGGAAAGCGGTAAGAATGACCAGACATACAAAATGAAGATCCATTTAAGCGGGCATTGTTTCATCTAACAGTGTCTAAGGGAAGACATCAATGTAGCCTTTAATTATCTAAAAGGTTGCTCTGTGGAAGATGGAAGCAAGCTGTTCTCAGTGCTGGTAGTGTTGGACAAGAAATGATAGAATTAAATTGCAGCAAAGTTATTTAGGCTAAATGTTGGAAAAGATTTGCTAACTCCAAAGACAGAAACTGTTCACAGATCTAGAAAACACAGTTTGTCTCATCCCCATTAACTGCTTCAGGAATTTCTATTAAGACAGTGTCACTGAAAGACAATAGATCTACTGGGTTGGAGAAGAAGATTTAATCTGCTGAATGATTCTGCCATTGAGGATGTAGATAAAATACAATTTGTAGCTTTTTTATGTCCATTATAACCATTAGATGGCACTGTACTAATAAAGTTTAGTGCTGAAGATCAGAATGTGTAGCCAAACTCGCTTTGAAATGAAGGTACGCAATAAAACTTTTCCTGCCTGTATACTGAAGACAAAAAGTACTGCTTTGGGTCTCTGCCTTTAGAATTTCTGGATGTCTCTGCCAAAGGTTTTCCTGTGTTGACAAGGTAGAGAAGAAAATCTTCAGCCATTTAGGAGGTTGTTTGATATTTGGCAAATTATAAATTTATCTCTCTGTTCCTAAAGATAAATTAAATTAGAAACTTAATGAAACCTATCTGGGCCACAGAAGAATCCTGAAATGTTAGCCTCTGCCCAGCCATTCTGATCTGAAGAGTAAAGAGGTTTGAGAGGAGAAATGCTTTGATGCATATATACGAGTCATCAGCAATATGTTTAAACTCTATTATTATATGTATATTTTTGAGAATTATTAACATTTATAAATGTTCTTTCTTCAGAGAAGGTATTTTCTCATGTACATATTAAGATAGTTGATGATAACACTTGAAGAAAATGTCCTAATCACACACATGCAACCATGATCTCTAAATTATCTGTTAGTAGTCAGGACAGAGATCTTGGAGTTATTCCAACAGTTTTCCACAAATGCCAGTATAATAATCACACGTTTGTAATAGTCAAATACCCAGTTAAGACTTATTAAGGAGGGAGGCAAAAACAAAAGAAAAAAAAAGATTATGGCACAGTATAAAACCTGTGACATGCCTATCTTGTGAAAACAGTGCACTTCTCATTTCACTTTCTCAAAAAGAACTACACAGCAAGAAGGCTGTTCGGGCATGCAAAGACAAGCTAATTTGACCAGGATTCTTTTGCTTTGAAAGAGGTAGCTGAGGGGGATGTAGTGGAGATTTATATTTTTAAAAACTTAACGTTACAAAGAGGGTGAACTAAGAATGGATATGACATCAGTTCTGCACTGACATTATACATGCCTTCAGGGTTCTGTAAAGCTCAACCATATGTTGCCTTCAGCTGTCCAGACTGAAACATCCCACCATTTTCAGTTTCTCCTCACAAGGCAGCTGGTCCATCCCTATCACAGTAGCTGCCTTTCTTTGTGCCTTCTCTTACTTTGTTTGCAAATACCAGAACCACACACAATGCTCAAGATGGGGGCGCATCAAAGTTTCATATAGCAGCAAAATTATATCCTCCGTCATGTTGTTAGAACATTTCTTGGCTATCAACAGTATTTTGCTTGCTTTTTGGTTGCGAGGGTGATTTCAGATGTGGTTCCATACTACCGAATATTTTAAATAAGTGAGGATGTTATGCTTAATAATTAACCCCAGTGCTGACTAAATGTGGCCTTCCCATCATAGCTGTTCTTTTCTGATACTTCTCTTCTGTTGGATTTAAGTCATCATGCAGACACAGGGCAAATCAGTTCACTGATGTGACACAAAACTAATTTACCACCCAACTGTATGGAAAACTGCTGTCAACAAGGTGGTTCAGCTTACCTTGGAACTATATGATTGCTCACTAGATCCCAGTGCTAACCTGGTACAAAGATTGTGTGGCCAATTATGTAAAGTGTAGCAAGAAACCATCCTCTAATCTGGGGTGTTCCTATCCCTTAAAAAAAAAAAAAAAAAAAAAAAAAAAAAAAAACCTTTTTGGTTTTTNCATTTATGTGACTTTGTGTGAATCTTTAAAAAAAAAAAATTATCTTGTAGGCTTTACTCTGTGGTCTCAGTATTTCTAACATGTTTCTAAACTTTAATGATTTATTACAGGTACATTAAGTATATTACAGACCTGGCTATTTTTTCTCTTAGTGAGGTTGTTTTCAAAATACAAGATGCCAGCAGAAGAGTACTGCTTTGTATTAAAATGTATTTGTGCCTACTTTGCTTCTATTTAGGTGAAAATGCCAGATGTAGAATTTTTTGTTAATTTGGGGGACTGGCCTCTGGAGAAAAGGAAGTCCCCACAGAACCTGCACCCCATCTTCTCATGGTGTGGGTCCAGTGAGTCAAAAGACATTGTCATGCCAACATATGACTTAACAGACTCAGTTTTGGAGACTATGGGACGGTAAGAAATTGCTTAAAATTCTCACAAAATTCACAGTGAATGGTCTTCCAAAAAGATATTTGTATTAACAGTATATTAACTGGTTTTATTTATTCATTGGGACATCAGCACCCTGTGGGTAGGCAATAACTGTGTAATCAATATCTTAGTGTTAACCAAGTTATGTATTATATAACATAAATGGCATACATTAAAATACTTAACCATTTTATTTTAAAAACCAAAATTAATCTAAACATGGTCAAGTCACTGAAAACAATACTTAGAGGGAATGTTTCAAGGGTAGGTATTTTGTTTGTTTGCTTTGTTTCCCCCTCCGTGAACATGCTGGCAACTGGCCAGGTCTCTTTTCCTGATTTTCTGAGAATCTTTTTTCTGTACCTTTTAAAGCCAAGCACAGCCAGAATTCTCAACCTAGGACCTACCATCGCCCACTTTGATTACTGATCATAACTGGCCTTGGTAACTGCTCTGTTGCTGTCTCAAAACACTACAACGCCAGCTTCTAAACAGATCTTTGTAATCCATTTTGAACCTGTTTATCATTTCACTGCATTTAGATCAGGTTCCTTGTCTTTATTATCAAGACTTTTCCTAAATTTGTTCTCCCCTACCCCCCAGTTTATGTGCTCTAATTTAGCAAAGTTTTGAAGGAAGTGAAAATGTTGTATTAAGCTAGTTATGTTACCCTGCATCACCTTCATCTGTCTGGCAATCATATGCCATGTTGTCGATGAACTGGTGCTGTTGTGCCACAGGCCTGTGAACCTGATGTTCCTTACCTATTTTTATTGCTGCAAAGATACTAATACAATACATATACGGGTGTGCTCACGACTTACCTTCTTCCTTGGTATTTGCCTGTTGGTACTGTAAGCTCTTCTAAGTAACTGCAATTAAAAAAATTTCCAGTAGGCTTCACTATTAAATCACTTCATAGAATCATAGAATGATTTAGGTTGGAAAAGACCTTTAAGATCATCGAGTCCAACCATCAACCATGCCCACTAAACCATGTCCTGAAGTGCCCTGTCTACATGCTTTTTGAATGCCTCCAGGGATGGTGACTCAACCACTTCCCTGGGCAGCCTCTGCCACTGCCGGACAACCCTTTCAGTAAAGAAATTCTTCCTAATATCCAATCTTCTTTCTCCTCCAGAGTCAGTCTGGATATGATGTCAGTTCAAGCAAATACTGGCCCGTCATGGGAAGACAAGAATACCACAGCATTCTGGAGAGGACGTGACAGCCGCAAAGAGAGGCTTGAACTTGTAAAACTCAGCAGAAAATATCCAGAGATCATAGATGCTGCTTTCACAAACTTCTTTTTTTTTAAGCATGATGAAAGCCTCTATGGCCCCATTGTTAAGCACATTTCATTTTTTGATTTTTTTAAGGTAAGCCACTAACCATTTTTCATAGAACTAGGTTCTCAGTGTTTCCTGTTATCAAATAACTTTGTATATATTATTGGTAATAAAGTGATTTTTAGTTTTTCAGCACACCACCAGTAACAAGCATGAACAGGCATCCCTCCAGTGGGATTAACTGCTATGTGGCTTACACTGAGGATAATAATGTTTGATTTACATCTAAAGGTTCTGTAGAACTTTGTGTCATCTGTAATTCCAAGTTCCTTCTTATTTCTTTTCCCTGATTCAGCGATCAGGACTACTAACATAACTAACATAGTGGGAGAATCAGTGGATGAAGTGGCACATCTCCCCTCACATCTGAGGATGAGCGTCTAAGAATTTCCGGATAACTTAATTGATGAAGAGGGCATCTCTGTGTTCCCTGCACTGTGATGAATTCCAAACTAAATAATAAAAGCTACTTAAACATTGATGCTTGCCTAGCCAATCCTACATTTCTCAATATCGGCAAGTCAGTAATACCAGTGCCCTCAGAATTATATAACCTAACCAAGCTACCTGGATCTTCTGTTTGTTAATAACTTACGGTCATTTTCTTTCCAGTATAAATATCAAATTAATATTGATGGCACAGTGGCAGCCTACAGACTGCCTTATCTACTAGCAGGAAACAGTGTGGTGCTCAAGCAAGACTCCATCTACTATGAGCATTTTTATAATGAGCTGCAGCCATGGAAACACTATATTCCATTTAAAAGTGACCTGAGTGATCTACTAGAAAAACTTCAGTGGGCAAAAGAGCATGATGAAGAGGTAAATATACATTTAGAAGTACTCAGCAATGTTTCTAGGCAAAATAGAGCGAGCAAAAAGTGCATTTCTTTAAAACAAAAAAAAAAAATCTATTAGGACTTAAAAATTACTGTCATCAACTCTACAAATAAGAAAACCACTTTTGAAAAAATACGTAACACTGCCCCTAATTTGAAATTAAACTGAACTTTGGAAAAATTAACAGTATTTTCATAAGAATGCCTTACTTTTAAAATTAAGAATGCTTAAATAAAAATAAAAGTTATCCTAAACTGTCACCACTATACTTAACTCCAGAATCAATACTGGCATTCTGAAACAACTACTATTTTTTGACAATTAAAAAAAAAACTTCTTTTCTTTAACAGGCAAAAAATATCGCAAAATCTGGACAAGAATTTGCAAGAAACAATCTCATGGGAGACCACATTTTTTGTTACTATTTCAAACTTTTCCAGGTTAGTATATATTTTTAACAGCTCCTACCACAAAAATAGCAATCGCACAGAAGGAATTCAGGGCAATGGAGCTGCTGGAAATTGGCCAGTCCAGTACTTGAAGCCACAAAGCAAGCAGCAGCCATTAGGAACTTCAGTTGGTTTAAAAACACTGCATGCAGTTATATCCTATGAAACCCCTGAAGGCTACACTGGCGCTTCCAAGAGCAGGAGTCGGATCCCATAAATCTTGATCTAATCTGCAAGAATATGTTGCCCACAACGATCAAAGAATTCCACATCAGACACACGCCCTGTGAACCACAGCTGAAAATATCTGTGCATTAGCACCGAGATACTGAAACTCCAGTGAGGCACCTGCAGGGGCTCCTGTCCGCAGTGAAGGATCTGCTCGCCCTCTCCATGACACAGTGTGGAGTAACAGATTGCGTAGCCCCAGAGTTTTTACGGAATTACTCAGCTGAGTTGGTGCAGTATTTACAACTGGATGTACGCTGTTAAGTTTATGAATTAACACCACCTTCTTTTTTTACAACAAGGAATATGCCAGCTTGCAAATGAGTGAGCCAAAAATCAGAGATGGGATGGAGAAAGTGCAGCAGCCTGATGATGACCTTTTTCCATGCGCTTGCCACAGAAAAAAGGTACAGTACGTTGAGTGTTAAAGGTAAAGTGCTGGATGTCTTCCCTTCTTACTCAGCCAAATTGGAACAGGCATTGCTCAATAGTCTATGGCATTGGTTACCAGATGTTAACACCTATCGAACTTACTAAAAAATGTTTCTGTATTTGCAGGACTAGACAGTTAAAAATTGAGTTTCCAATTAACTGAAAAATGTTTCTTCTTTCTTGACTGCAGGCCAAAGATGAACTCTGACAGAAGGAAATAATTTTTTTAATATTTACCTACATTCACACTGTCATCTTAAGGAAAGAAGAAAAATTTGGATTAAAATGCCAGTGGATAATGCCCATCAGTGGATATTATGATTATTACTGTATCATGATCTACATCTGGAAGAAAACCAAACACCCCCTATTTCCTTTTTATCATGCAGTGGGTGCAGAGCCTTGTTCAAAAACACTTTTATAATTTTTTTTAAATAAAAAACATGTTTGTATCAGTCATGTGTTACTCTCCTGAGATACATTGGAAATGCAGATACTTTTCACTAGTGCTTGTTACACTGAGTCTATTCACAAGCCTGTTCTGCAAAAAAGGGTAGGTAAGTTACACACACACGCACACGCGCACACACGCACACGCGCGCGCGCGTATCTAAGGGAAGTCATCCTTTTCAGACCATGACTTTGTTCCTCCTGAGAGAATCAGTATTCTCAAATACAATGACGTGGGGTTTATATTATATCTTTTTAACTTAGAGGAAAACCACAGTGCTATTGGACACTTCAGGCACAGTAGATAAAAAAAAAATTTACGTTCCATATGATTTTTCACAGCTCCTTTGTCTGTATGTCATGGTTTCAGCCCAGCCAGTAACAAAGCACCATGCAGCCGCTTGCTCACTCCCCCCGGCCACAGTGGGATGAGGAGAAAATGTGAAGGCAGGCTCATGGGTCAAGACAAGGACTGGGAGGGATCACTCCCCACTTATGGTCACGGGCAAAAGACAGGCTCAACTTGGGGAAGAAACAAAATCAATTTCATTTACTACAAATCAAATCAAACACACAAGGGTATTGGGAAGGGAAACCAAACCTCAGAACACCTTCCTCCCGCCCCTCCCTGCCGCCTTCCCGGCTCAGCTCCACTCCCAGTTCTCTCTCCTTCCCCTGGCGGCGCAGGGGAACAGGGGATGGGGGCTTTTGGGTCAGCTCCCCACACCTTGTCTCTGCCGCTCCTTCCTCCTCAGGGGGAGGATTCCTCACTCGTCCCCTGCTCCACCGTGGGGTCCCTCCCACGGGAGACAGTCCTTCACCAACTTCTCCAACGTNCCCTGGGCTGCAGGGGGACAGCCTGCTGTCTCACCACGAGCTGCAGGGCCATCAGCCTCCTCAGGCGCCCCCTCCTCCCCCTCCTTCTTCACTGACCTCGGTATCCGCAGAGGGGTTCCTCTCACATTCCAATCCCCGCACTCCCTGCAGGTTCCCCTTCTTAAATCTGTTCTCCCAGAGGCGCTACCACCATCACTCATCAGTGAGTCGCCCTGGGCCAGAGGTGGGTCCGACTTGGAGCTGGGGGAGCTTCCAGCAGCTTCTTACAGGAGCCACCCCTGCGGCCCTCTCCCCCATCACCCACAAAAAAACCCCGCACCACACAAACCCATAACACTGTGAAACTCAGTCACTGTTCAATGCTACTTAATTCTTTTCATAGTGCTAAAGAGACTACTGAAGCTAAACCAAGCATTGTTTCAACCGTCTAGTCTTTTTAAAATAACCTGCTTTCCACTGATACTAATTCAACTGTTACTTTTGAGCATATCAACATCATCTGAAAATGATCTATAGGTGAATTTAAAGTCAAGTCTAAATTCATGCAATCCTAAAGTTAACACCTATGTTTCCAGTCCAAAGTGAGGACTCATTTTCTCTGTAACACAGCCAGACATTTTAAAAACATACAGCTCTTTTCTTTGCAAACATTTAGATGTGTGCTACACTTATAGAACAACATTACTGCTGGGCCATCAGCATTCTTGAGGCATCATGTGAGAAACAGAATATTGTATCTAATTAACATTTTTAACTTTCACCTGCCTATTATTTTTACTATAGTAAAAGCAAGCCTAAGGAATGGTTTGTTTGATCCTGTGGTAAACAATATATGGTACAATTTAACCATACTAACCTAGTCATGAATAGATTTTTTTTTATACAAAATAAAGCGCTCTGATCTAAGCACCTGACCAAAACATCACAGAAACCCTCTCGGCTCACCAGGGCTGACTCAGCGCACCTTTACACAGCTCTGCACCGTCACGCACGACAGCTCCTTGCAAGACCTCGGGAGTGCCAGGGGATGGCACCAAGGCAGAGTAGCACAACCCATCCGGGCCAGCCTCAGGGGCTGTGCTTGCAGAATTCTACACAGCAGTAGGTTTTCATTTCAAACAAACAGCATCAGTAGTACACTCAGAAATGAAAGGCACCTAAATATTTGCTGTTAAATAGATTTTTTTCCAGTATATTACTTCAAATATTAGTCAAAAGCATTTACTTGGAGCTCTCCATTACTAAGTGTTGTATACAGTTATTTGCAGAGAAACACAGAAAACACTGCTGCCATATTAAATATTTTGTAAATTTTATGTCCTTCCTTTAAAAAGTTCTTTATTGTTTTGCATAATTTTTTCATTCATACAAAAAAAAGTTTTATCTGCATTTACACTCAGACCTCTGAAAACACCCATTTTAAGAAAATACACCTCTCAGAAATACTCTTAATTTGCCACATTTAGGAACAGCTAAATGAAGGTGCTGCAAATTATTCATGCTCCAGTTCAATATTCTCTCTAAGCCAAGAAAAAACTTGGGCATTTATTTCTTCCATGACATCCTCTGTTGTCCGTCCTTTGACTGCCATCCCATGGTTTGCTCTACCAACCCAATGGATTTTCTTAGGGGCTTTCATTTTGCTTGCCACACCTTCTAGCAATTGCTATGGAGAAAATAAGAATGAAAGAGAGAATCAGCTGCTACAACTGTGCAACTCCTAGATGTCTCTTGCTTTGCCTGTGCAACATATAATAAACAGCTCTTAAAAACAAAATGGAACTGCATGCACATTAAAAACACCTTGATAGAAAAGATGTGATGATAACTGTATTCAGTAATGGAATTTGCTCAAAGGTTTGCCTTCACTTAAACACAGAAGAGTGGAAAATTAGAACTTCAAAAACTACAAAGGTCATAACCCCATGCAGACTCCTTCCTCACACTGACGAAGGAATCCACTTTCACTGCCAGGGAGTAGTACTAGCAATAAAATCACAGAACTTCCTAAGTCAGATTTGTCTACAGTGGCAGAGTAGCAATACAATTCCCTAGAGACCATCTTTGATTCCGTTCAACTTCCTCAGCAAACAGATCTAAGAACCAGCTCAGAAAGCCTTAACGGTTTCCCCTTTAAGAGGGCACTCCAAGGATCTGCCTGGTTACTAGCCTGTCTTATTTTGCTGACAACAACTCATGAAAGCATTATGAACTCCTTAGAAACTGTCTAAGCATGGAAAACGCCAGTTGCACACACTCCCAAATTCAAGCTGAACTGTTCAAGAACAACAGATACCTATTTGCAAGAAAACAAGGCAGAAACCCACTGTATTCTCATCTCTGCACACCTGATCATCTCTACAGAAATACCACTTTCTACCACAGAATTCTGACTTGTGGATAAAACTACTTTGCTAGAAGAATTTGTCATGAAAATGCAACGAATGTGAAATTGGTAGCACAGCAGTGTCTGCATTTTGTAACCTGAAATGGTTAAAACAGAATAGCAAATAACTCGCTCCTTCCATAGGCCGCTTTTAATTTGTACAAGCCTATCAAAATCAAAAAAGACAAAACATTTAAATCAGCAGTATTTTAGTGGCCCAAAGATGAGTTTGCTAAAGTGGATGATTAAGCACGATGCAGAAGTTCTAAGCAGCAAAAGAAAGCACCACCAGGCTTCCTTATGTCCAATGATGTTTCCTACCCAAGGCTTCCTTCTGAAGATACATATATATTTAGAGAAGGCTGTCAGTCAAAGTCACAGCTGTGTATACCAGTGCAGACATCACTCAGACTCATTCCTGTTCCTCCATACTGCCCTTTCGTAGCAGGATTTACAAGGGTACTCACTTTTTCACACATCTCATCTGCTGATCCTGAGACAAACAGCACCGGACACCTGATAAATAATAAATCTTCATCCCGTAGCTTGGACTGAAGTTTTGGTCGATGCAATGGGTAAGATAAACACACTAGACCTTGAATGAAGTCATCATCATGATCATCCTGGCTAAGATGACGTATCACAGAGGCAGCAGCTCGTGAGCCCATGGAACGGCCTTTCTCCCATGTTAAAATAAAGGAAAAAAGGGTATCTGCTGTCACCTCGTCTACATTCTGTTTGAGTAAACAACTCCTAAAAACAATCCAACTCAGTGTATTTCAGCATACCAGTAGTACAAAATACTAGGGATGCTTTTATTCATCTACTCCATTAAAAATATTAATCCTAATTTCAACATTTTCTGCTAAAATATTTGCCTGGTTATATTATGATTTCACATTCCCATTTAAAAAAAAAGGGGACACCACCCCCCCAAAAAAAAAAAAACATAAACAGAGAGGGATTTTTTGCAATATTGGAAAGAACAACAGCCCATCCTGGGGGCAGGGGGAAGAGAGGGAGAGGTCCTATGCTCCAGAGCCTTGAAATTCGAGATAGCCGTGCTATTATTACCTTGGATAATTTTCATGCAACATTAATCTGCTCAAATTAAAAACAAAATTTTATGCGCCTTACTCCCAAAACAAACCCAGCAGGTGTTTATGCACACCTCAACCTTCAGCCTAAAAGTAAAAGTAGAAGGGGAAAAAAAAAACCAAAAAAAAAACCAACAAAGTGTGAACATGTAGCATGAGGTCAGCCAGCAACAGCAAGAGGATATCAAAATATCTCCTCAAAGAGGAGACACACGAGTTGACAATGCTCTGTAATTGAGTGTTATAAGTAGCTGATTCCAGTGGGATTAACTTGCATCAGCGCAGATTTGGTTTCACTTAGTCAGAGAACATTCAGAGTTTCCCGTATCAAGTTATTCCTAATCACACCCATCTACTTCCCTTTTCACATAACAGAACTGATTTTTTTATCTGCCACTAGGTTTTATCTACCAAAACCTGTTTGGGGAAAATGGTTTTCCATTTACCAGTAACCAGAATTCTTCAAGACCTGCAGTTAAAAAGCACACATGGATTATCACAGAGCTCATGCTCTGTCACTTACAAGTGACAAGGAAGTTTTCTCCCAAAGTACCTGGAAAACAAGGTCTATTGCTCTTTCCTTCCTCCTTCCGGAGCGAGATCTGTGGCACCACAAGAAAGGTGAACAGGTCTAGACAGCCGCGCTCCCAAGAGAATCTGATGAAAGCGGCAGGCTGGCTGTTCCCATTTATGACCCGAGAAGCACTGGCGCCAGAGAGCCGAGCTGCACACCCATCCCGCACAGCCACCAGCTACAGGGCCAGTAGCATTCAGGCACCCAAATGCAGATCTCTAAGTAGGCTTGGCACCTACATTCCCACAGCAGTCAGTGGACTGCTAATCAATTAACAAAGGTCACAGAGCATGCAACTGTCAGCAGATAGCTGAATTGCTCTCCCTAGGCAATACTGACTAGCAGGAGTTATTCCGCTTGTTCCCATGTTAGACCACAAGCTTTTAGTGCCCACCTCAAACTGTAACCTGTCATCCACATCTGTTCATTTGTTTCTTAACAAAGTGGGATAGACTTCAAAAATGGAGTAATTACAGATTGCTATCATTAGAGGCAATATAAGAGAGAAAATTATAGATAATAAAAACAGTACCTGCAAGGAAGACACCCGAAAGTTTATAATCATCAGAAAGCTTTAAGTATTCCTAAAGAGACATAAGATAAAGAGAAGCATGACAAGTCAGAATTAAGACAGCTGGGAGCCTGGGGATTTTTTTGTTTAGAGCTACCAAACACAAAATGGTAAGCTCTTTCAGTACTGCAGATTAAACAAAAGAACAGATACATACAAGTTGCTCTCTTGCTTTTTCACACAAATGATTTCATAACATTTTGCAGCAGCAACATAATAAACAAGCGATTTCACATTAGCTCTCAGCAAGTCTAAAATACCAGATGCCCTATCAAGTTACCAAAACATTAAATGTTTACTGTGCATCAACTTCGTTATAATGACAGACAGGCACACTCTTAGCCCATCAAAAGGCAAAACAAGTTAGCAAAAATGCCCTTCACTGAGGTTACGTATTCCCAACAAAAAGTTTAAGACATAGTTATGTCTGACAGAAAAGATAAAAATTAGCAATGCATTTTTCAGTCTTTAGGAGATAACTAATCAGATGCTACCTTAGCAGAGGCCTTTACGTTACTGTTACACAGCAGCATATTAACATAAACTCACTAACAACATTACGCTTCTTCAAAGAAGAATAGAGAACAGATCCACATTAAAGCTAGCACAGTCTAACTTCAAATTAATGTACATATAATCACAATAACATCATACAAATTAATTCCTTAAGAACTGGGCTTAGTTCCCCTATAAAAATGTCTGATGCTCAATGCAAAGCGCTCAAGCTACCTTTGCATGCCCCAGTAAAAGCAGCTAGATTATCAGGAGAAAATTTCCACTCCTTCCTACACGCTCCAGAACATGAAGATACTCTAAGCTGATACTATTATAACAAAAGGTTACTCATTTTAACAAAACCTAGGTACATAAGAACATCTTAAATCATGTAGCAGCAGCAGAAAGAGATAAACACAGGCATATAACAGTTTAAACTGATCTTGAAATCAAAGACCATTTCAGTTCCACAGCTCTCATACACTATTCCCAATCTCTTTTCTTCAACTCCTCCTGCGACCCAGAGTCCCCTACTCTTTCCCCAAAGTCTTGTTCTCCCAGCTGCCAGAGACCCAGCACAATTCTTAAGTCAGCTTCTTTTCTCTCAAAACCGTGCCCAAAGCTGTATACCCTAATCCCCCTCCCCTCACCAAGCCCTCCCAGAACACCTACCTCGTTTCCATCCTACTTTCATTTTTTCAAGCTGTAAGTTTTCCCACAAAACACCCTTGCTTTCTTCACATCCTTCTCTCAATCTTTTCTTTCTTCCCCTGAACTCAAGCCCACATACTTGCTGCAGCTATTCCAGCTACTGCCCATATAAAAATTGCTCCTGCTGTTTCTGTTCACAGACAGTGCTCCATTTCACTAACCATCACTTCTAGTTTTCCCATTGTTGCTTGACTAATCTCTGGTCACAATTTAAGAAACCCACAAGATGATATCTACGGATCTAAGCTTTGGCAGGATTTGGTCACTTCTTACCACAACTGCTTTGAAGGCCTTAGTCCTATAAGCAATGTTAAGGCCTTTACAGGTAAACCGCAGGCACAGAACTCCATGGGATGCAAGATAAGCTGCCAAAGACACTAAATGAGGGAAATTCATATCTCCTCCAGCTCCATGGGTAAGAATCACTCCATATGTTGATTTCTTCTTTGGGACAGAAAAGATAGCATCAAGATACTTGTTACCAAAAGGTATTTTCACTTTAACCTAGAAATGAAACAAAAAACAGTGTAATAAAAACATTTTCCCAGTCCACACATTATGACGAAGAAAAATCAGACAATTAAGAAAGAAACCAAAATTGCAAGTCCACTTTTATCCCTTCTGTTTAAGAGTACTAAATGAGTAACTCTACCTCTGGCTCAAACATTTTCCATGCAATAATGGGCAAGTCACCTTATCACTCCACACCTTATTTTCTTCACTAGAAAATGAAGCATCCCTATCTTCAAAGGACGCTTCAAGGCATAAACTGATAAGCTTCTTACCTTCTCTATATATCTATATCTAGCTATTTAAGAGCTAACTGCCATAATTACTTGAATATTAAGTCTTTCACAGTAAGAAAAATTAACTCTTCCCTAAGACTTAAAAATAAATAAGAAATATGAACTTTTCTATAATTACAGTTTCCTATAGTGGAAAAGTATTTTTATCTCCCATCTCCCACAGACATTATTAAAATAATTCAGGAAGCCCCTAAACTTTTATTACAACCAAATTACTTTATTACAGTAGAGCCATATGGAGTATATAATATTAAGAGCAGCCCATGCTGGCAGCAACTGTTTAATCCTGTAGCTGTAGGATCCATGTACAAGCTTGATTACATCATGGAAAGACCAAAACAGAGTATTACAAAAAATTGATTTGAATACACTAGTTTTAGGTATTACGTGTGACTATAAAGAAAAAAACACAGGAATTACTTTTTTCATTAAGTGATGGCAAATATCACAAGATACACACTTCATGTATGTCTATAACTGATAATCATTCTAAGATAAGCAAGACACTCTCTTAACCAGCAGCCAAAACCACAGAAATATAAGACATGAAGACACAGCCCCGCAAACGTTTCCAAATTAAGAAAGCGCTAACCACCCACTGGAGCAGCAGCCTGCATATGGCCAAAGACTGAACTTCCCCCATTGACAGGAGAGATATGGCACAGGTTCAGTGCCAGTTGTGACAGACATCTGGAGGAGCTGGATGAGACGCCAGGCCAGCTGATGTTGAGCTGGACAAAAAGGGACTGGACAGTGTGCGTGCCCCTCTTCACACTACACCTTCCGAAAGCGAAAAGGAGAACACCCCAGTGCCGGGATGGAACCCAATTTCACGCCGCCGCTGCCTCCCAAAAGGCTCTCCTTGGCGCTGGCCCTGCAGAGGCACTGCGCAGGGACGAAGGAGGTTGGCAGTGGCCTTCGCTGAGCCACTGCCTCTACAGCCCCGTGCCCAGCTGAAGTGAGCGGAGGGTGCCACACAGGATGGCAGCCAGGTGCGTGGGACGGCCGGCAGCTGCAGAGGTGGGCGAAGGCTGAACGGCCAGAGCTGCTGCTTCCCGGCTGGCGGGCCAGTGCTCAGTAAAGACACCAGGCCAGACGACGCTCAGCTGGACAACAGCCATGTTCATACCTCTCCTGAGGGGGGGGGNCGCCCCCACCTCGAGGGGCTCCTCAGAGCCGAACGGCACTTGCCACAGGCTGCAGGACCTTACGCACCCAGGAGCAAAATGGGCAAGCCGACCCTACGGGCGCTTGCTCCCCCGTCAGCCCCAGCTGCCGGGCCGGGCTTCCCCAGAGCAGCCCGGGGCCGCCCCGAGTGCCGGTGACCCCGCGGGCACGGCGCCTCATGAACCCCTCGCCAGGCTGAGGCCCAGGGGAGCCACCCTTAGAGGCCGGACTCCTCCAGGGGCGGCCCCGGCGCAGGGACAGCTGATTTCAACTCTTCCCAGA
>VYZV01010891.1:58873-84271 GCA_013401275.1 Pandion haliaetus
AACTTCCCTGGCGCGGGTCCTTTCCGCGGGCTTCAGTTCTTCCCGAACTTCCCTGGCGCGGGTCCTTTCCGAGGGCTTCAGTTCTTCCCAAACTTCCCCAGCGCAGGTCCTTTCCGCAGGCTGCTCTCCAGTCTCACACTGCTTCAGCGCGGTTTTTACCATGGAGTTACGGCCATCTTCGGGAGCCTCCGCTCCACCGTTCACCTCCATGGGCTGCAGGGGGACAGCCTGCCTTCTCACCACGGGCTGCAGAGCCATCAGCCTCCTCAGGCGCCCCTCCTCCCCCTCCTTCTTCACTGACTCCAGTATCGGCAGAGATGTTCCTCTCACGTTTCCCAACCCCCACACTACCGGTTCCCCTTCTTAAATATGTCCTCCCAGAGGCACTACCACCGTCACTCCCCTCCTAGAGGCGTGTCCGACATTTTGGCGTGGGGAATTTTCCAGCAACTTCTTAAAGGGGCCATCTCTGCAGCCCCCCCCTCCCCTGCCACCAGAGAAAACCGCACCACACAAACCCATAACAACCAGCTACTAGGAAGACAATTAACTCCATCCCAGCTGAAACCAGGACACAGTAGAAAGGTGAAAATAAATAACGTGATTGCTCAGGTACCACTTCAGCAGGCTTGGAAGGGCCAGAGTCCCTGGTCTGCTGAGGCCACGTTACACTGTAGATGGAATAAGTAGTGCACCTGGGTACTTCTTAGGTGTGTTTAAATTACATTTTGACTAGTTCTCGGTCATGGCTTTCCATCAGGGAACCACAGTTCCCTTTCCATAGGGAACCACTGATCCTGGTGCCTGGATTCTCAAGCCACCTGAGAGACATGCCTGGGTGAGGTGAGGTAACTGCTTCTCTCCATGGCCCAGCAGCCCAGCAGAAAAGGCAGCCTGAGTTATTCAGTGTCCTCTTGAACTAGAAATGCCATAATAGCCACAACAACTAATTAGGCACCTGGTCAGAGGTCTAAATGCAGGTCTTTAAAGCAGAGAGAGGACAAGATTAGAAAAGTTCCTATGTCTGTGAAAGGAGTCTTTGCTCATGTAAAACTGTGCCAGTGGACTTTTCTAGGCAAGAAATGAAGAGAGTGTCCTGGAAACACAGTAGGGTAAGAGGGAAGATGGGAAAAAAAATGGGCAAGGGAGGTGGCTTCCTAACATCTCTGTTGCTATCCATGTGCATATGTGCTGGATCCAGGTACTCCTCAATCTGGCTGGAGAACGGGCTGCAGCACTTCTGCAGAGGACAAGGGCTCGAAACACAGGTTTCATTCCTGGTGTGTGAGTATGCCATTGAACGATTTCAATGAGTCAGCTGCAGGACTCTTGGCAGGGTGGGAGCCTCCATCCCAGCACAGGGTAGTGAATGGAAGCAAGAATGTGGCTCCTCTTCCTTGACTTCTGTTCCTCTTTCCACCACTTCCCACCACACAGTGTCACTGTCTCCTTGCCCTCCCTCGGGTGCCACTTGGCCACCATGGCACATGCAAATCTTCTCCAGCAGGAGAAGACCCCCCACCCTGTCCCATGGGATGAGGGTTACAAAGCTCAGATGCCCGTGCAGGTGTGAGAGACTGAAGGAGTTAATGTCTCAAACATTGTGGTGGGGCAAGTTCTGCTTAAGGACTAACTCTGCCTAGCAAGGAACCATAGGTGAGAAGAAGCCCATCAGCAACAGGACGGGGAGGCTGTGCTGGAGGGTGCACAGCTCCCTGTCCTGGTGTGCTAGTCTGATGTGCTGAACAGGGCAGCTCACCATGTATGGCAAAAGATCAATTCTGCAGGGAAGGGGAAGCTACTCCCCAAACAACCCACAAGCCTACGGCCCAAAGGCTACCTAATTAGCCTAATGAGTTCGAGTGCCCACCCGCAAGAGGGCCAAAGATGATAAAAGGACACAAACCAAAGCCCCATATGCGCAAGCCCACCGGAACCGGACCGCTCAGCTGACTGCATCAACGCTGGACCCAGGACCAGTGAAATCTTTCTCTTCTCTCTCTCTCTTTCCCTTTTCCTTTTCCATAATCCCTACACCTCATGCCTTCAGACATAAACCGTTGACCATCTCTGGGACTAGGAGTGGATTCAGCTGCCCCTAGGCTTCTCTCTGAGAAGCAGTCTAGAAAGCAAGGGGGTCCACTCTGAACCTTGTGACTCAACGGGAGGGTTCTCCTTATTGTCTTCCCTGAACTGATTCCCAAATAAGCAAGGTCTGTGGTATATGTTTGGTGATGTATGGTTAGCACGTTATACAGTTTACTGACATAATTTCATGCCAATTTTTTTTATGAGCATACCAATTTTGGTGGTGAGCATGCCAATTCTTGCTATGAGCAAATAAAAATTGAGTTCTGTGAGTTAAAGGATCCCTGGTGTCATTTCACCTTAATCCTGAGCTGGGAATCAGCAAACCTGAGTCGTCATCCTGAGAAATTGGGATGTGACAGCAGGCTGTCCCCTCCTGCCCCACAGAGGGTTGAGTAGGTCAGACCTAGGATTGAGTGATCGGTGTTGTGATGGTTGACTCAGGAGGGTCTCATGGCTCGTTTGAAACTAAGCCTGAGCTAATTAGGCGTTGAAGACAGCAGGTCAGAAATATCCTGTCTGGCTGTGGGTGGCACGGTGGGAGACCAGGACCAGGAAAGCTCACCTCTCCCCCTTCCATGCTCAGGGAGCTCCTCACCCAGCGCATGCCATGAGGTTTGAGTTAGCTGGCTTGAACTCCAAGGGGTTCCTGAATGCTTTTTCCTCATTTATTTTAGCTCTACCAAAAGGCCTGTTGCTTTGTGTTTGACTTCCGTCATTGTTCCTCTGGATTAATAACCAGAGCAGGTTCTCCCTGCACGTGCTGGGCACCATTCGGGTTAACCCCATGTGCTCAGCCAAGTCCGCTCTGGCAGTGGGGTCATAGCCTCGTCCTTCGTATCACCAACAGGGATGCAAAGCCAGACAGCCCCTGGCCTTTGCTTCTCTTCTGTCCCACCTTTCAGCAATGCTGCAGAGCCCAAATTATACCAAAGAGACCTTTCCGGAGACAAGGGACAACAGCCATTTAAGTGTTTCCGATAAATTGGTATTCACAATGGAAAAAATTAATACCACATTTATATTCTGAGATCAGAGCAATGGAACAAGCACAGAAGCTCTCTTACTAAACCATCATCAGCCCAATGTTATAATTAGTATTATATGTATTACAGAAAACATTATATATATATATCATTATTTCCCTCTTAACAGTTAGTTTCTGATTTTTCCTCCTCTGGATGAGGCAGCCTGTTGCTATCATGCTATCTTTATGATTTCTAACTTGGCTTCTGCAATGAAATAAAAAACCCATCCTCACTTTGCAAACATGTGCTCATGCTTCTTAAATGAAACAGTGTGATGCTCAGAGTACCAAGGCTGTAATTCAAGTTGCTGCTCACAAACTGCCAAAGTAATTTTTCTTTCAGGATATTGCCTTGCACTGAGCCTGAAGATTGACTTACAATTTGTTGGCCCATGCAGGATATCTATTACTGTTAGGAAGAGTGATTAGCAAACACTGGCAAGGCATTCTCCTGAATAGTATGTCACCAGTACTCACTGGTGAATTTAAACAAAAAGATAAGTACTACACACAACAAGCTTAGCTGTATATATGTTTTTCCTCTGTTATTACATATTTCTTAGCACCAGATAAGAATTTTGATGTTTTGTGAGCTGTAATTTAAAACTAACAAATCAAAGATCCTTATTAAAGGAGATTCTGAGCATAGAAGCAGGTCTTCTCCTATTCAGAGCAGCATAGCCAGGTGTTAAAATTAAAAGTGCAGAAGTAAACCTTTAAAACACTCTGAGTTAAGTAGCATGTTTGCAGAAATTGTCCCCTTCAACTGAGGCTATATTTGTTTTGTCAATCATATAAAAAAATTGAAAGTGCTGGGTTTTTTAAGGGATTTTATGCTGCTTTGGCTACTTCCAGTTGACTCTGGTGGCTTTGGCCATTGCTGTCCTGGTCCTGGATAGCAGCTGACTGAAAAGAGCTGTGCTACGATGCTCGAAATAGTCGTGCCAGCATTGCTCCTTGAAGATGCATTATATCACCAAAAACTAAGGCAATGACTGATTGGTCCCAAATGCTGCCATCAGTCAAGCAGCAAAGAAATGTTGGAGAAATGTTTTTCTAGTCAGACATCACACAAACTGGTAATATGGCTTTCTACGGAAGAAGAGTGGCAGAGGCCACAGAGAACGCTCTTAGACAAGTCGTCTTGCTTTTATAGGCGTGCACAAGAGACCCATTTGATGGTAGTCTTTAGAAAAGAGCCCTTAGCAGTTCGGTATTGAAGGGGAGGGCTTGAAATGGTGGAATAGCTTGAATGTGCACGGGGGAGTTGACAAGAGGGAGTGGAGGCAACCTTACAACAACATCTTAAACTACTGAGAGAGAATGTCCTTTCTCATGTTTCCTGCGAGATGCTGGAAATAATTCAGAGTCTATAAAACTTTGCTGGATATAGCTTCGTTTGCAGGATCTCATTCCAGGTTTGAGGGTTGAGTACATTCTTGTCCAGTCTTCAGACTGATGCAGTTTGGAAAAAAAACCCACCAAACATGCCAAAGTGAAGTTTCCTCCATGTGGTCCTCTGTCAGCATAGATGTCTGCACCAGTGGGTGACATACACACTCTTCAGTTTAGAAATACTGCTGAAATTTAATGGGGACAGGAGTAGTGTATCTGTCTACCTATGCTATTTATTCTCTTAAAATGAGCATTTGCCCTAAAATCTTGCTAAGAAGTATAGTTTAACTCAGAAGACGCTCAACACTTACTGTTCCCTGTGAAACTTGTTGGCTTATAAGGGGCTGGAGCGACTTCTTGCCACGTAAGTCTCAGCCTAGCGAGGCACCAAGTGATACACTAAGGTGGCAAGTAACCCCAGCTCACGCTCAAACACATTTGCAGTTGTCATTCAGCAAAGTGCTTACATACATTTTTCAATTTAATCTTACTGGATTTAATGGGATTTGGAATGTCCTCCAATGACTGTGCTACAGCTGAGTGATCTTCTGACTTGGAGCTTCAACCAGAGGCTGTACAAAAACAAACTGGGCAAACCTGCTTTCACCCTTGCACCCAGGCCCTGCACCTGCAATTCACTGCTCATCACAGACCTCAGTAAAATGAAGACTGAACCTCTCTGGTGGTCTTGAAAAGCAGGTTAGGCAAACATCTGCCAGGAATGGTTTAGGTATAGTTGCTCCTGCCTTGGGCTAGATGAATGACCTTCTACAAGCGATTGCCACTCAGTTTTCTGAGACTTCTAGGAAATTATGCTACATGATGGTTAGACTATTACATGGATGACAAGTACAGCTACTAGTTAGCAGTCAAAATTAAACCCAATCATATTAATTATGCAGATTTTTGTGTAGCTGTTAAACCTTTCAAAATTGACCTAGATATCTTCCCCAGGAAGAGAACATTGGAGGAAAGAGAATGTTTTCCCATTGGGAAGAGAATCCTGTTCAACTTACTGATTGAGAGAACATACTTTCCATCCCATTTTACCTGGTTATTTCTCCCAAGGGTTGACACAGACAGAAAAATGTCTACATCACAAATGGCAATCGTAAGCCCCACTTGGGCAGCTAAGTCCAAAACATATATCCTGTGAATCCCACCCTAAGCTGCCTCTTACCTCTGGCAAAATCTACCCTCTAGCTCTGTTTCCACAGTAAAATCTCCAACTCATCAGCTGCTGGCCATCATTACAATTAGTCAAATCCAAATGCTTTTGTCCAAGCTCAAGACCTGGTGGATTTCCCAGAGATGCTTTCCCATCTATTTCACTTTTCAAGAGGATGACCTAAGTTCAAGTCTACCCCTGGCCTCACATCGTACCTTGCTGCTGACTGTCTAGTTGAACATGTCTACGGCACCCCTCTGGAGGTAATAGAGAGGCTCAAGCTTTTTCATACCTGGGGTACAGTTACAACAGGACGGACTGTGAAAAACTGACTTAAAAACAACCATCAGCCTGTAAGCTGGACTGCCATTTTGGGAGCTAAGAGAAGGGCAATACAGAGACAGTTGCACCCATAAATCATCTAACTGTGGAGAAAAAGGGGCTTTCAGTGTCCCAAATCTTGTGATTTTTGTCAGTGAGATAGCTTTATTTTGGGGAGTCAGGCTTATATCTTCTCTTAATATTTAGTAACTTGGCTCCTAGTACAATCAGCAGAGATCTGGTTGATGCAGTCAAGGGAGCCTGGAGGACAATTCAGATGCCCTACCAGCACAGATTGTCTTCAGTTCCCTTAACACTGGCTCCTCCTGCCATTTGATACTCCAGGGCAGATGAGACATCTACACTGGGCTGGCAGACATGATGCAAGACGGAGGAAACCCGTGTTCTTTTTGGTGTAGCAACGGGATGCCAACTGGGATACACCACAGCACTTAAAATAGCATTAGTCACCTGCTTTTAGGCAATTGAATCCTGGTTTTAAAGAGATTAATTATTTCTAGATCAATCAGTTATACAGACTATGTATCCATGGAGTGAACTGAACTCCCACATTGATGCCTGAATTTAAGTGTTCTCACCCGGAATCGAATCTCCTCCCCCAGCAGGATTCAGTGGCCTGAATGTGGGTGTCTAGTACAAGCTCGGGTTCCCCACCTGGAGTCCTGCTGCTGCTGCAGGAGTGTGAAGGTCTCCCAGCAGTGTCTCATCTTCTCTGTCAGCCCCATGCACTTACTCCAGACACGCCGAGGTGTCTCAGACAGCTTTGAGCATCTGTATTTAGGCCACCGCATCCTGTGTGTAGTGTCTCAAAGATGGCTGGGAGGACTCTGTCGGTACGGTCAGCGCCAGGGATGTTCTGATGTTTTGGGGAAAGTCTGCACTGATGTTGTTCACATGACTTTTGTCACATCTGCTGGCTGCGGTGGCAGCGCCGATTCGCTGATTTTGCACTACGTACTGCTTTCTGGCTTGAAAAGTGCATTGGAGGCTGACACTGAAATTTCCATTTTTTATCTTACAGTTCTCTGACCTGGTAAACCCAGTAAAGCGAGACGAGCTGCGCCCTCTTACACTAACGTCACAGATCCCCCAGCACTTTCTCAGTAGTTAGAGCTGTGCTGCTAGGTTTTTGTATTTTTATAGCCAATCCAGTCTCTCCAAGAGAGATTTGTGAATTTTATTTCAATATTCAGTGGTTTGAAATTCTTCTTCAGTATCAGCATAGACTTTGCAGAGTAGCACTGAGAGTCTGAATAACTTAGATAAAATTTATCACTGGAGTACACAGGTTTTGTCTGCCAGCCTTTTTGGGCAAGAACAAACTTCAGCCTCTGTGCACAGTAGTAAAGGTGTAGGGACAGTGACAGAAATCTTGACCTGCACTGGAGCCTGTCACAGAGGGACTAAACTAAGAAATTAATGGGGATCATCCCCACGCTAAGGAGGAGAGAGTGAACATCTGGACATATTTAATTATTTACAGTGTCTTCTCTGACTTTGCAAAGAGATTCACTTGGTGAACATACAGAATTGTCTTTGCATGTTAGTACTCAGATACTCTCTTGCTTGTGAGCATGTCTTTCCACTGCAAGTCAGCAATTCACATAGTTCCAATCTCTTATTTTATCTCAGTGAGCAGGTGTAAGGATAACAAACTCCCTTCCAACAAACCAGTAATGCCACATTGCCATTTTGTGTCAGGTGAGGAGTAGCAGGGATAAAAGGAAACCTTGATGCCGAGATGATGCAAGATTTCCATTGTCAGCTCCAGACACAACCACATGAATGAGACAGGAGAGCAAAAGTGACACCCAAACTCAAATGGGTTTGGGTAAACCTGTTATTTGAGATCCCTGAACTCCATCCCAGCTGTTTAAAAAATGGAAGCTTTAAATTAACAGTTTGCACAGGAACAGGCAATAAACATCTAGAACATTTTTATATTTGCGGATAAATGTGAATTTATCTTTTTTTCTCACTAAAATAATAATTTAGCTTGAGGGGATAAATTCTGCTTCCCCCTTAGCCAGCTTTCAAACTCAACTCACCATGTATAAGCCAAGGGATTCCCTGGCATCAAAATTCAGAAGCATCATTTAAAAAAACCCAAAACCAAATGGTTTTAGTGCAAATCAGGTGGCTAAAAGCACAGAAACACCCTGCATATGTGCAGGCTTTCCAGGACACCAAATTGTCTTTCCCTGGCACTTGATTCAGTTGAACCCATTCACAAGTTATCACTGGTTGGGGAAGAAAGAAGTAGCAACTCCTTTAGACAAAAAAAAATAAAAATACCATCCTTCATTTGGTGTTTCAGAAACTTCTATAGCTACAGTGAGAGTCCTGTAAAGGGCTCCCCTTCCTCTTCCAGTTGTAGAAAGTGGATGGGGACAGAAGGGTTTGTACATGGATGGCGTAAGGGTATGGATGCTTCCAGAGCTCCAGGCTCGAGTCTGGACCATCCTCATTCACTGGCTCTCAGCTTCTTGCCGACACTGAACTATCTATGTTCAGCATATACGTGACTTCCAGTGGGATGAGTCTGCTCACAGCATTAATATATTGAATTTCTTTGTTGGTGGTGCTTAAATATAGGTTTAAGAAACGAGAGCACCACGTATTGCCCTGAAGCCAATTGGGGTGGTCCCTGAAGAGCATCCAGTTCCTCCTGTCTCTGTTGAGTTACCAACAAATGCCTAAAAAAAAAAGGCCCTGCCAGGGTGGAGGACAGGGGGGACGACATGAACAGCCACTTCTGTCGCCAACCTGCGAACCTGGCACAGAGTCAGCAAAGTGTGAACATCACTATGCTCTGGCGTCTTCCCCAGCACCTGTGTGACATTGCAGGTTCTGGTCAGCAAGGACTGAAGAAGAAAAAAAAAAAAAAAAATTGTCGCCAAGTGCCTTTGCGATCGATACCTCTGCGAGCACATGGCAGAAGGACCAACAGCTGGGCAAGAATTACATCCATCAGCAATGGGCAGGCACACCGGGCAGTTCACTGCCTCCCAAAAGCCGCAGATACAGGAGGAAGCCTCAGCTCCCAGCAGAGGAGGAGCTTTCCTGATGGGGACATGCAGGGTCCAGCACTGACCATGTTCAAATCCCAGTGGTAAATCAGCAATGCCCCAAGCACCCGCCTACAAACATCTTGCTCAGCACAGGAACAACAGGAGACTGCAGTGAAACAGGGTACAGCTGCCTTAACTTGCACAGATGCTGGGTATACCCACAGTAATTCATATTACCAAAATAATGTATTTAAAAGCCAGTGTTACCACACAGAGTTGTGCAAGTTACAATTACACATTTTGCAAACTGTTGAGCCATATTAATTGCAACAACAAGCCTTGTTCATAGTAGACGATGTCTCTTGTCTCTGCTCCTATTTGTCACTGCTCCTGTCTTTTCCTTTTGGCTAGATCATGTTCTAGACAGACTTTGCTGAAGTTTGAGCTGCTACCAAGATGAGCTGAACCAAGATGACTGTCTGGAGTGGCTGAAATGTTAGATAAAGGACCTGGGCCAAAGAAGACATGTTATCATCAACGAGTCTAATACTGCAAAGCTCAGTTCTTGTTCATTTATCTTTTTAAAGTCTTTGTAGTTGCCAGTTGTTGAAGGGAAAAATGACTCAGCTCACATGGTACTACCACTAACCACATTCTTTAGAAGAGCTGCATTGCAGAACAGGTAATAATTAAAACCAAAATAAGACTATTATTCTCCTAATTTAATTTTGTAACTCATGCATGGATAGCTGCATAGGAAAGCATTTAATATATAGCACCCACAATAACTGTTTCCATGTGAAACAGCTGGAGAGGGCTTCTTGCAATCTTAGCAATACATTTCAGTACTTGACCAGAAAGAGAAATAACGTAAAAGCATCCGTACAACGGCACAGTGTTCTTGTGGAGATACGTGAATATTAATTTCCCTGCAGAAAGGCATCACTCAGAGCAGTGACACTAGAGCAGATCACCTGCATTCACACAGGCACGAGCATCACCTGAGCACGTGGGAGCAGAAAGGCAGCATGCCTACCAGCGACAACCAGCTCACAGGCAGGCAGGTGAGAGCTCTGGGACAGAGAGGATGAGTAAGGGACACAACAACGGGTTTGCAACGCCAGATGCAATTGCCCGGGATTGCTACCGCTGTAGCACTAGCTGAGCTCGTGCTCTGTGGCAGGATACTGTTACTCATGGCATACATTGCACTTGATGATAATTTCCTACTCAGTGAGGCCACCCCTCCTCCGAGCTTCTGTCTGCGCTGAAATGCTGCGATCGTGGTCCTTAAACAGCTTTACAAATAATTGTCTTTTTTCCCCAAGTAGGCTCGCATACCGAGACGCTGGCTCTCCGCCTGGGACCGCGTCCTGGGAGGGGAGCGGGCCAAGAGAGTATTTGCGGGGCCCATCACTGGCTTAAAATACAAGAAGTGACCCCTCTTCCTTTTGCTGGTGCTGGCGGGGAATAGTTTTAATCCTGCCGTAATAGTCATCCCAAAATATCTTTTCTGAATGGCCTTACAAAAGCTGCCAGGCAAATCTTTCATAGCTTTAAGTATTACTGGTACTTTCCAGATAACGTAATTCTGCTTTCTATGGGCCATTCCTAACACATTACATGCACGCTGCGTGACTGCAGAGGCAGCAGGACAACAAAAGGTTTGCCAAGACCAACTACCTTCCTGGAGCTTGGCTCCTGGGACTTCTCGCCTCTCACCACAAAACACAATGATACAGTAGGTGAAGCTGGGGAAACATGCCAAGATTCAAGTGTCCCTCTGATAAAAAAATGCCAAAACTCTCCCTTCAAACAGTCAAACTGTGCTTTATATCCCCAAAAGGCAGAAAACCCCAACTTGGGCTTCTGCAGACCAAAACCAGGAAAAATTTTTGGTGTCCTGAAAAAATCATGAGGGGTACGCTGCCAGCAAATCCCTCTTTAGTGAGCTAGGAAGGGCTTAACGATGACTTCTGACTGGAAGCAAGCTATTTGTTAAATATCCAGATTGCAATCCTTTTAGACTTTTATAGAGCAAAGCCGGTATCCTATTCCTACTTACGAGACAGCCAGCACAGGTTTGCCTGTGAAGCAGGTGCACAGCAAGATACGAATTTACAGCCCATTTATAGCTCAAGACAGCAGTTACAAAGATGTGATGATAGATGCAGGAGCTTAATAGATTTTTTGTAAAAATAAATATTACTAGTGACCCAGGATTAAATTCTGCAGTTTTTGCTTTGACAAACATGCTGAGCTTTCATACATACTGAATACTGCAGCATGCAGATGTTATTAAATCCAAGTGAAACTGGAGGCTTCAAACTATCCCTTTTGCACCCAAACTCGTTCTATACATGAAAAAAAAAAGAGAAAGAAAAACCACAATAGCAAATGCACAAGAGCCTCTTACAGCTGAGGAAATGAGATGATGTATTTCTGGCAGTCCAAGGCAAAAAAACCACAGATTCCAATGACATAAAGATTTACCTTATGGTCAGCATCTGACATTTTAACTATGGTTTCAATAATGTTGTCGAGAGTCTGTGGACTAATTCAGGCATGAAGCTGCTTTGATTCACATTAGATTTTTTTATCTGCATGCACTTAAGGAAACAGACTTTGTATTGCCCTTTGTATTTGTACAGCTAAGCTCATACAAGGCCAGGTTTGTTAAAAACCACACAGTTTACCAGTGGACTTGGCAGCACTAAGTTAATGGTTGGACTCGATCTTAAGGGTCTTTTCCAACCTAAATGATTCTGTGATTCTAAGGTGCGGGCCAAGACAATAGAGACTCTTCCAGCTGATGTTTTTTAATAAGGTCAAGTTATTTCTAATAATTGCCTGCAAAGACTAATTTCTTAATTCCTGTTGCAAAACTAATTGCTTAATTGAAATATTGCTTGAACTACTCATTAGTCACTCATTTGAAATTACTCCAAATCTATTTTTATCTTCCTTCTAGAGAAATACCAGATTTTTCACAAGTGGAAGAGAAGCAAGGAGACCCTTCAGTGGGATACCATCAATCATATCTTACATTGTTATTCAGCCATTTCATCATCACTCATGACGACAAAACTCCCCCTGGCTTCAGCAGCTTTACCTGAATAAGAACTTGCAGAATTTAATCCTAGGCAAATGCTATTACAACAGGGGATAACTAAGTCTGTGTCCCCATCCCCCCCGCCCAAAAAAAAAAGCTGTTTAAAAAGCCCTGCCATTTTTATCTCTTTATGGTGGTAACTGTAGCCAACCAAAGCCTGTAACAGTGAGAATGGGGTGTTCATCCTCCACACAGCCAGCTTAAGTTGGTCCCTCATTTGTGTGTATAGTAACCAGCCCCAAACAGATCAAGTAAAGGCAGCCCTGCTGTAAAACTTCCAGTTCGGTAAATTAAGACCATCACACTCTTTGCTCTATAAAAAGCCCCATGGAATTAGTTCGAGATCTCTTTCCTTGCCATAAGGAAAAAATAGCAGATGGCATTGAGTCCTTCTCTGAGCAATGGGCTGAGAAATGGCAGAAGGACCACGGGAGGTAAGACAACACCCCGTGGCAGGGCAGAGGGCTCCTCAGCGAAGAGGTAAAATTCCTCCCAAGCTTTGAGAGTTCAGATGAAAGTTCAGCTTTAATGACTTCTTTTCCCAGGGAGCAGCAGACCTCCAAACAGGTGGGGTGAATAAGCAGATGAGAAAGAGGTGGCACCGAGGAAAAAAACCTGTCCCTATGAAAAACAGTGCTGTCCAAATTCAGAGAACTAAGATTAATGAGGAAATTCAAACTAAAACAATCCCTTGAAGGCAAACAGCTTCAGATTTTGAAAAAGTAACTGTAGAAGGCTTGAGGACACCCCCAAAACTCATTACTGAGAGGAGCAGAAGTGTGGGGCTTTATAATAAGACAGGAGTTAATCAGCTGCAAAAAACCCCACGGGTGTGTTATATTGCCTCTGCTGTCAATATATGAATGAGGGCAAAGGCTCTGGTTCACCCATGACTTCACACAAAACACACTTACTATCTGGCAGTGCCAGATGTTATGCCCTGCCTCCCCATTCCCTCCCCTGCCTTCCCTCTGCAGCTGCACCTCTCCAACCCATCTCCTCATGCAAGTGCATGGTACCAAAATGACCTGTGGTCATTTATGTAACAGGTCTTTGCTGGGACAGGAGACACATATAGAAGCTCAACAAAAGTCTTAAAACCAAGGAAATTACTAGGAAAAAAAAGAAAAACGAAAAAAAGAAACTGTTACTTCTGGTATTACGAGTGTGTGCTTAAATGACACTCCAGGGCTCTTGAAGACAAGTGAAGGGAGGTCCTACTCAGACCACCCAAAGCCAAATTTTGACCCACCTGTCCCCTTGCTTTTCCTGCAAGGCAGGAAGATCACTTGCTCAACAGATCACATCTGTCCTCACATAAATGAGGCTCTTTAGCCCAATCTAGAGCAGCCTAAGTCACAGAGGATGATTAGATGATGGAAATAAATGCTCAATTTATAGTCCCATTCCTCACCATCTTGGTTCCTGCAGTGAGCCCAAGTGATGCAGCACTGGTTTCCCCAAAAGCTGCAGTGCTTGCATGGCCAGGGAAGGACAGAGCGGGCATTAAATAGGCAACACACGGCTAACAGCACTCAGGAGCCACTGGCAGGGCGGATGCAGCCTAGTGTCCCTCTTATTGGCATAAAATCTTGGAGCATTTCTTCAGTCTTCCATGCTCCTGAACATGAAGATCCCTTATGTGGTAGCACAACGTTAAATAATTACTTCTCTGGCAACACTCTGCTTTGCTCCCCTCATCCCTTTGTGTCATCTCACTGTATGTGCAAATAAGGTTAAGCCTGACCCACTTAACGTTGCATGTTTAATCAATTAAAGAAAAAAAAGAATGCTTTTCTCAAGCATTGGAACAGGCTGCCCAGGGAAGTGGTTGAGTCACCATCCCTCAATCACCTCAGACAGGTGAGCAAAAGAAGGCCTATACCAAGAAGAAAGGATTTCTCATTTTAAAAATAATGAAAACAGTGGGTTTGGTTTGAGGATTATATCCTGTGTTGCTCTACACCTTTGGCTGCGGCTAATCAGGAAGGCCACCACTAATACCTTTGGGTATTAGTGACTTTAAGCTGGAAATTCATCCCACAGCCACAAGGAATAGGAAATAAAAGGCCAAACACTGAAGATGCTAACCTGGGACAAATTTCACCTTACAGTTGTTTATACTTCAGCACACAGACAGGCCCTGTCAACACCATGCTGTGGACATTTAGCTGGCTGCTGACAGCAGTTATGAAGTCCCTGCGATTTGGAGAATGCAAACATGCTTTCCACATCCAGAAAAGTCCAGCAGATACCTCCAGCAGTAAGGATGAGGAGAATCTGCTCTAGAACTAGGAGTCTGCCATTCTTTGTCAGGCATTCACCAGGCCACCCAGGACCTCCGGCAAATCCCGCAGGAGCTCTGAGGCCCCTGAAGATTTTAATTGAAGACGAGTCACACACTGAACATGTGAGTCAAACTCTGAATTCCTAGAGTGGAAAAACAACATTCCTTTTTCATTGTTTTGTTTTTGTTTTTTTCTTCTCAATATAAAAATGCAACAGTCCCTTTATGGTTTTGATTACTGATATGGTTTGCAAAGGTATTCTTACAGAGCTGTCGCTAGTGCCATTAAGATCTTTCCTAGGTGGTACTGAGTGGAGGCTGTCCCTGTGTATTACGTTATACTTGTCAGCACCAAATTTAATTTATCATATTATCACCTCTCATAACATGTCAGAGATCTTTTTGGAACTCTCTAGCTTATCTTTGTTTTCACTATCTCGAATAATTCTACATTATTGTCACCACACTATTTTCTTCCTTTCCTGTTAGCTTTCAACAAAACACTCCATAGCACAGTTCCCCATGGGACATTGTAAACCTAACCGTTTGTTGCCTCCTTGGCCTTAACAAATTACTAAAACAAGTTAACTCCCCCTTCTTACCCCAGCAAAGCTTAATTTTTGTAAGGATCTTCAGTGAGTGACCTTATCAAAAGCTTGTGGAGATCCATGTACGCTGTATTAACTGGATGACCCTGAACTACATGTTTGTAGACACTTTCAAAGAACATACAAAATCTTTCTTCCTTTTCCACACTATGCCTTATTATTTACCAGCTAACACCAACACTACCGTTCCTCTCAGTTTAACCAGCACAGATGTCAGACCTACTGGCCTGCTGTTCCCTAGATCCCTCCAAGACTCCCTTAGAAACACATCTCACATTTGTACAATTTCCTGTACTCTATCAACTCTACTTTCAGCAGCAGGCACCATGGTCCGATTCAGAGCTGGTAATTTCACTGCAGAGTTCTGGGTAATTACCCTCTGGTCCTGGTGATTTGTGACTATTATCTTCATTGATAAGAATATCTTTTAACTTTTCTGGTTTAACTGCCTTCTTTAGGCACAAATCTGGCAGGCTTCTTGCTCCTGATGGGTTCAGAGAAGTCCTTAACATTTTCATACCTATTTCTCCCAACCTTTTAATTAAGGTTTTAACTGGTTTACATCATTTTACACTGATCTTGCTACTATTAACAGCAGAGCAACTTTTAAATTTGTTTTAAATTTAAATCACTCTAAGCTATACTACAATAATATAAATATAGTTTTACTCTGCCTATACACTGAAGAGGATGCTACTGCTGAATTCAGTGACAGGCTGAGTTAGGAGTAAATACTCTTCCCAGACTTCCTGGTAGTTGGATAGCACTAAAAAAGACCCACACCACCAATCTGGTTTCATATAACCAGCCTTAAAACCCCCAAAGCCCAAGCCACGCAACTCACAGTAAAAAGAAGTACATTCTAAAAATATTTGAAGTTTGATTTACTTCATCGCATTTGGCAGCCTGTTGCATTTTGTCTTTCGCAAATGGTCTACATGGCAAAATTGCCATGAGTGTTTACAGAAATAGAAAAGCCAACTGAGTAATTCAGAGCTTTGTGGAACTGGATGTTGAGTTAACTGAAAATCACCCTCTTATGTGCAGAACTGAGGTGCTATATGCCCCTCAGCCTGCCTATTCACAGAAATCTGGAGAACTTTTAATTCCACAGGGCTACACCTCCAGACAACACTCATTTTCAACGCTAAACAAGAAGCGCTTGGAGGCAGACTGTAGCACAAGAAGCATTGATAGAAATATATGTCAACAATGGCTACATTTCAGAGTATCAGTGTTGATTCCTGTATCACTTATAAAGAAGAAACGAAGCCGCACCTACATGATTTGTAAATAAGCTGTAACACTGTCCCTACAGCTGCCATCCTTTTTAGTTGCTTACACAAGAGACTCAATAGAGTAAGCCCGTTCATCTGATTTGATTTAAAAAATAAACTATTTATGCTCAGCATCAATCCCATTGCCAAAGCTTAAGGCAGAAATTTAACAGCAGCACCAGTCCAAGCTACATTCACCCCCAGTGACAAATACAATAGATATGACAGCAGGAATGTGCCTGCTAAAAAGACCATGTCTTTAAAAGAAGGTATGGTGGTCATTCCAACAGCAGCGTATCTGCCTTTTTCTGTCTAACAACAGCTACTGACCTAGCTCAGGACGGCTCATTTGTACTATCTGTAAAGTCAGGCAGCTCTATTGAAACGCAATGTTTATGATATCAACCTAATACAGTTAATACCTTAATACTAGGTCCCAAGCATATATATGAAAAAAAGGGTCTTTTAGCTATCAAATTTCAGAGGAAAGGAACTGGTGAGCATTTGAACGAGCAGCCAAGTGTTGCCTATACCTGCTGTGGCTACCAGAGACACACAGCAGCTAGTGTGTGAAATACACAGCCGCAGTGACAGAAAAGGCTCATTTTCTCCTTTGCCGCTCTCTTGAAGAAAGCATTACCTAAACTCAAAAGCTGTTCATCCAAAGATGCAAATGCCTATAAATTGAGCTAAAAATCTACATTCCCACCTCCCCACCTTACTTCTATTGCCAGCCTTCAGTTGTTCATTAATTAGCCAGGGGTTGTTTTCTAGCTTTATGACTTTCAAAGTTCCTTTTAAATTTTTCTACCCTCTAGTTGAATTTCTTTCTACAGAATCTTTTCCAAGAAGAAGAAGGGAGGGCAGAAGGGCAGCAAGGTGGTAAATGCATATAAAACTCTCAAATTCTTGAAGTGTCTAAGGAATACATATGTGGTTTATCTCCACCATCTGTAACAGCCATCTGTTTTAAAATAAGCAACTGCGAGATTTTCTGAGGAAAGTGTGATTTTCATGTTTGCACTCTCTCTTTCAGTACATATAATATTTTCTGTGGTTACGACCAGCACTAGAGACAACGGGAAAGCTGTTATTTCCCCTGGACTGTCAGTTCCCCGTACTCTCTCTGACTCAGGGCAGGGTACCCAGAGCTTCCCCAGCCAGACGCACCAGACGCTCAGCGGGGCAAGGAAGACGACCTTTTCCTGCCAGTAGGAGCTTCATGAACTTTTCTCTGCGTTTGGGCTACTGCCAAGTGGCCACACATGTTATTTATGTGCTAGCTTGCCCACAGTAAGTTGCTTGTTTGGCTCAGTGCTGCAGACCGTAAGGTGAACACAGGGAACACTTAATCTGCAAAGATGGAATAAGAGGTTGGAGGAAGCAGAGATTTTATTTCTGAAGGTTGGTACGCTTGGGACTTCAAAGCCCAAGAGCGTTTTCGTTTTGTACTGCAAATGTGGAATGGTTTAGTGTAACATAGTTAAGTTCTTTGAGCGCTGCCTGGTAATGTTACTCTAAATAGCCTGCAATCTGACTGGTCGGAGCAGAGCGTTGTTCCTTCCAGGTGCATGCCTGTATAAAAACCTCTGGAGTGTGCATCCATCCACAGGAAACTTCCAGTGCCCTCCATCACAGCAGGTACCCACACAGCTGTCCAGCTAACCTCATCTGACATGCCTTTGCATTCTCTGCTAACTAACTAAGGAAATACGTTTGTCTGAATTCTTGTGTTTCAGGTCAGCTGTGTTAGCCAACGAAATCCAGCTTACCTAACCCCTACTATTTCGCAAGGAGTAACTATCATTGCCGGGTTTCAGTATTCGGGTACATTTACCTTGTAGAGTCAAAGATTATATAGGTTTACTATAGTGATGTTCCTAGCACTGACATTTCCTTTATTTCCTAGCATTTATGTTAAATTTTTTTTTTTTTTTTTTAGTTAGCACATGATAAGAAAACTGCATAAGCATGAATGTTTGTGTATGGTATGAATGCACGGCTAAGCCCTCTCTCGCATAGAACACACTGCAGTTGCATTTCCATGTGAGCAAATGGAATTGGCTTTTGCCCAGTCTTACAATTATAGACTATTATATATGATATAGATTGGTATGTTGATATAGATATAATTATAGAATTATATATGATAGACATAGCATAGAATTATGCTGTGCGACTGTGCAGAGGTGAGAGAAACACATTTCAGCAGAGTTGTGTTTACAGCTGAAGACCCAGTGACACAGTACTGCTTACTACTTTTTTTTGGCCATGTAGCTAGATTTGAAAAGCTCTTTCCAAGCAATGGATTTTGGAAGAGGCACAAAGTTTATTCTTATAGGGGATAAACTGTTACCTTAAGGTTTATCACCATCTTACAATTTGCCCTTCAGTGTTTAATTACTTTGTTAATTTTATGTGGCATTGTCAAATAGATATAAGTTTGTGAATTACTCCTTCTTCCTTAGGTTCTGAAGAAACCAAATGTGCTTTTGTAAGTTATTTTGTTCACAGCAGTTTAGGACTATTAATGAAATGAATACTGGTTTAAAAACTTTGGAAAGCACACAATTTAGATGATTATTTCCTATCAGGATCATTTTGGAAAGAAACCGCTGCTAACACTCAGAAAGAGCCAACATTTTCTAAGGGAACAGATTTTGGTTGCAATATTATTAAATAAAAATTCTTTTAGAGATATATAATTTTCAGTAAAATATGGATCAGAAAAATGTCAAAATAGTAAGAAATGTCAGTTTTTACAATTCTAGAAGCACAGCAGCAACTTGACCATATTACACAGAGGGTATATAATAATGCAAATGCCACCTATTTGCAAATAGCTTACTCAGTATTTACTTGTGTCTGTAGTCTTCAGGTACAGTTTGTCACTTTATCATTTTAAGCTGTGCATCATTAAGGCAAAGATGCTAATATACTTGAATTCTTGAAATTATAAGACTAATCTCTCCTATAGTTTGCAGCTAAAAAAAGCCTTACTTTTTAACTCCATTTTATGAAATACATCATTTAATAGTTATGGCAGTGGGAGATAAATAGATACTCTTTTCTGTTTAGCAAAACCTACACCTATGAAAATACATTAATATATTATTATAGCATCTAGAAGCCCCAGCCATAAACCAGAGCCCAGTGTGTTAGGTGACATACAAATACAGAGTGCATTATCTTTATCCCCCCAATTTACCATCTAAAAGCTCAGGCAACTGATGGACTTAAGGACCACACCAGTCTCACCACAGTACCAGTGTAACCACTAGGTGTTTTTTAGACCTCCTGATCATTTTAAGAAGGGATTCAATAAAAACAGCAAAGTGTCTTTATAAATATTTAAGCAGACTCCTATTTTAGAGGAGCTCAAAGGACAAAATGGAAGAAAGCATAACAATTTTTTACTTGAAAATGTAATATAACATGTCTAATTGAATCTAGAATTCAGTCTGTACTGAATGAGTGATAATAGGGTATATGTATCATGATCAGAGATGCAACTGTATTTACTGCAAGTACTTAACAGTGGATCAACAAATATATATTTACTAAGCATGTTTCCAAGCTATTTTCTGGTATTCACTGCTACTCATAGCCAACTGAAATTTTGACCTGTTGCAATAAGAACTTGTCCAAGCAAGGAAAAAAAAAAAATACACAAGGATCACTTTCTACCCAGACTGACGAAGTAAACCGTTTACTCATTAAACAAGCCCTTCTGGTTTTCACATAAAAGAATACTGGACAAGGCAAAGTTTCCTCCCACTTTGTAATTTCAGGATTGTGTTTTCACTTAAATAGCACAAATTGCATGCTTCAAAAGCCTTACCAAAACCCAAAAAACCCCAAACAAAAAAACCCCTCCCAAACCCCCCAAATGTAGCGCTCTGCATGATTAAACATGAAATGTACAGAAGACTGGGTGTTTAAGTAAGCATTTTCTGGCTGTAGCCATCACCAGTTCTGACAGATTCTTCTCTTTTCATTACGCACCTTCCCAATTACACAAGTCTTACTATATTTTCCCAGAGATTTCCTAAAACATTAAAACATGACCAGATTTTATTCTAGCTCAAAGCATGAAAGAGGCATTGCTGAAAACTGGAAGTATAATTCTGATTACATGAGAAACCACTGCTGTTGTAAGGAGGCACGCTTTCAGGTGTGAAACACGAAATGGATGCATTCACTCATGTGTCAGGGAATGCAGTAACAACAGTATTAACTTCAGTCTCTTACCTAACATCATCGTATCTTGAATTATACACAAAAGTGCATAGCCAGAATATGTTACTAGCTAGATGGAGGCCCTCTGAGGAAAAAAAAAAAAATTAAAAAAAAAAATAATGTGCAGAAATCAATTTACTTTAAACCACTCTCTTTTCTGAAACAGTACAAAATCACTGCCATGACTGAACAAATGCAGTGTCAGAGGAACTGAAACACAAATCCTGCCCTTGTGAATAAACAGAGCAGCGATAAGGAATATATCAGGTGTCACTAAAACTGCAATGGTGTCAATATCATGTGTGCAAATAAACCACACACACAAGTCAGCAGTCACTCTGCTCCTTAAAAAACTACCTGCGGGCATTGCTGAACCTCCTGGCTGCTGCCAAACCTCTCCCCCTTCTGGCCAGGATATCTAGAACAGCCTTCTACAGTGTGATGCAACCCAAATTACACAACACTGTCTGCAGTGCATGTGGCTGGAGAGGGAGCAAAGAATATGCATTCTCAAGAATGAGCAAAGTAAGGCCAATCATGGACAGAAACACAGCACACTCCAGCCATCATGATACGTGGAAAGGGTAAACTTGCAGAGTCCCTGGCCAGAGCAAGTTACGAACCATTTTTTTTTAGTCTTTATAAATATATATGTGTGTGTATATATCTACACACACACATGGATATGCATATACTATCATTCCGTGCTATCACTGAAGAAAACTAGTTAAGCAAAACGTTTCACTGGCACATTTCTCCCCAGGCAAATTTAGATCCAGTCCTACTCCTGCTTTTACTGCTTGTTAGCTGGTATCAAGCCGTTCCTTCTTATGTTGGGTGCTGCCCTGTACACTGAAGGTGCACAGTCATTCATAACAGAGTTTTCCAAAAAAGATTACCAATTCAAACTTCCCACTGCAATTATTTCCTGACTGCAATCTGCATACCCTGCAGTTCACTACGTTTCAGGGCAATTCAATTAGCTGTTCTGCAGGAAAAGGCAGAGAAGAAAAGGCAACTGTATACAAGGAGACAAAATCAAGAGCACCGGCTGCAGCAAATTAACCAGTTTTATCACACGAATGCCAAGCCCCAAGTTCTTTGGGAAATGGTAAATTACAGATAAAGAGTCACAGACATTGAAAGACAGTTCATCTTTCTCGGCTGTTGCTTCAACTGATAGGTGTAAGCAGCTCACTTTTCAGACTGATTAGTGGCATCAGTTCAGTGACATAATGCCAAGATTTTGCATAAATAATAAAATAAACATGAGAAAACAGTAAATATAATAAACATGGTAAAATAAAAACTCCACTAGTATTACTGCATTACCAGAAAGTGCTCGCAGCAACTTCCAGTGGAGTGGGGATGTCACCTCTCATCATGGCTTCCTGTCCCTTCAACCCATTATTGAAAAAAACCCCAAACCAAAGCCCATGCAAACTACTGTCTTCTGCCAGCTGTATATCATACAAAGAGAGTGCCCGCAAGCTTTTACAACATTATTTTTCCCCTTCCATTTCAGCTCTTTTGCCATGATCTCTACACAGCAGCCACCATTCCCTAACAAAATTCAGAGAGTAATGGACAGCCAAACTGAGGAGGAAGAAACTTGTGAAGAGCAGCATGACTCTGAAAACTGCACTTGCAGCTCCAAGCACACATCATCAACAGCAGAATTGGGCTCAGGTTTAATCCAATTTAAATACTGCAATTGCTATGGCATGCTAGCATTGCAAACTTTAATTTTTCTCAGTTTTAAAATAGTAGAAGTCATTGTGTGACTTTTCCTTTTGATCTCTATTTTTTTCCACCATTTCCCCTTATGCTTGTATTTATTATCAGACCAAATCTACAAAAAAGACTATCTCCATAATTAAGATGCATGCTTAAAAAGGTCTCTGGATTTTATTTAGACATCTAAGAATTATTTCTCAATTACAAGCAGAGATATGATTATAACATGCGTTAATTGGAGTGGCACTGTGGAAGCTGTGGTATTACAAATTTCAACAGGCTAAACTGCTCAAACGCCTCCCAAGGATTACAGGCAGGCATCAATTAAAATCCACACAAGCCAGAGCAAAATTTTTCTTTGCAGTTAGAAGTTAATTTTCTATCATCTGTGCATATCCTGCCAACAGGCTTCCAACAGCAGTACCTTCATTCAGAAGTGTCCTTGTTTTCAGTGAGATCAGATGGAGCAGTTCAGCAGAGCTCTCCTGAAAAATCTCACCTACAAGCCCGTTCGCTATGATGAGACACACTAGCAAGCACAGTGGTAGTCCTGACTTGCGAAACAGCACCATGTATGTTAACATATACTTAGAGTACCTTACAACCCTCCTTTTGTGGAAGAATGGTTAAAAAATAACTACTAAAAAGAGCTAGGTTTTCTTCAATGTAGGAGGTAAATCCTTTTGTAAGAAGAAGCTTAAATGTTCTAGATCTGTTGGCTCCACAGATGAGAACTACAACGTCAACCCGTACATGGCATACTTTGGCATAGTATGAACTATGGCATACCCCAAAGTACAAGCTAACTTGGTCCTGAAAGTCTTCTAGCTGTTGTTAGCAGAGTTACATATTTGAATTAGTAGATTTTTCTGAAAGGCTCATTTCTATCTGCAAATTGCTCATACAAACACTCAGAGCAGCAGGAAACGAGCACTGCTCCTTTCACTCCATGGCCAGCCAGACTGTCTGCTTCTGGACAGCAACTGGTCTCAAGGCCAACGGCCTGACAACTTTTCTGTCCATCTATCTACAGGCTATTTTCACAAAATACTTTTTATCCTTTAAAAAGTTACATATAAACGCCTGCATATAAAAATACAAATTTCATCTTTTCTCTCACAGATTCACCAGTAACTCTTAAAATACTGCAGAACTGGGTTCCTAGAGTTTCGCACTACTTTGATAAAGAGCACTACACGTACGTTGGCCATCAGATCGTAATTCAGGAGTCCATAGAACACTTTGGAGCCGTCGTATGGCCGGGGGTAAGTACGTGATACGGCACCCAGAAAGCAGACACGACAGAAGAGTAAACCATGACAGTGGCACACAAATATTAAGGAAGCTTTCTCAGATGACACTTCTGACAGCAGAGGTTTCCCTATGCAGAAAAAGTTGTGAAGTACTTCAGCAGAAAGCTCTGCCTTATGCTAATTTGCCAGTTCATTTGCCAAAAGAACTGTGGCACCTAAGTGTAAATTGGAGGCAGATATTGAAAAAAATTAAGAAAGGGAACTTGGGGAGAAGTGTTCAGCTTCCTCCATGTTTCCAATCAGTCACTGCTGGGAAGTAAACAATCAGCAGTACAAAAAGGAGGCTGAAAAAGAAAATAATGAGAGATTAAATAAAGGACGTTAAAACAATTAAATACGCTTCTTTTAAAGAACAGGCTGGAACAGTTCCATTGCAGTATGGAAAACCATACTTGCAAACAGTTCTTCAGTCTTGCTTCTCCTGCTCTTAAAAACAGTTTTATGTGGACTGAGAAAACTGCCTTTGAGGGAAGAGAGGGTCAACTGACGGACATGCAAATTAGGATTTCAAAAATTTTCAGATCCACATTTATTGAAAAAGCTCACAGAAAATGGCAGACAATTTCAAAACAATGGAGAAAGAGTACGGGTGGGTGAAACAGTATCTTATTTTGAAGTGTCAGCTCATCAGTTCTCACATTACTCAGGTGTCAGAATGCAGACAGTAAAACTTTCCAAGAAAATCAAGAGGTTGCACAAATTGGACTGGTGATTCATTAGCTGTCAGCTTTCCCAGAGCAGGCAGCCAGTGTTGTTGCATTATGAAAAGCACAGGAGTTAAAACAGTAACAGTTAACACAATTCTAAAGAAGAGAAGCAAAAGGGGGAAGTTCATTTCTTTGGCATCAGTTTATGTTGTTTATGAACAGCTGATTTATGTCCTATTGATAAGACCTTTACAAAGGTCTAATAATGAATACTTCCATATGGTGTTGTTGGTTTTGTTTTGGTTTTTTTTTTTTTTTTAAGTTTACACTATTATCAACAGACAAATGTTGGTAAATAAATTTTTAGTATTTTAATTTGCAAAAAAAATTAAACCACAGAATCGGTTTTCAAAAAAATCTCTGCTAAAACCCGAATCTACTTTATGATGGTGATAGTAAACCATAACATTTATGATAATAAACCAGAACATTACTTTTTACATATTGTTAAATCTCTTTTGTTGTTCTGACTGTATGGTTCACATCTAAACACTGCCTACCTTGAGCTGTCAGAGGACTCACAGTGTATAAAAGTGTGTAGCAAATCCATACCCCATAAACCTAAAACTAAAAATAAGCTGTTTAATATAAAAAAACAGGACACATCATAATTGTTTCCATATTACATTTTTATGTTACAGCCTTCAGTGTTTTTCACTGTATATAAAAAAAAAGCGCTGTATAAAAACATCTAATTAACTTCTGTGCAACTTACCTGTTACTTTCTTATGGGTATGTTAACTGTTTTAGGCACTGGCTTTATCTCAATATCTGGAATCAAATCAAGAACAATTCAACCTCAAAGACAAAAAAGTTTTGGAAATTGGTGCTGGAACAGGCTTGGTTTCCATTGTGGCCTGCATCTTAGGTTAGTAAATTTATACTTCCTTTTGGATTTCTTGTGAAAGATGATCTAGATCGGCCATTGTCACTTTAAGGCAATGAAGCAACAGCTGAAGTAAACTTTGTCACTGCTTTTTTTAAAATGAAAATTACTGTAAAATACTGTTTTGTTAATAAAGTAACTACCCTAGTTATTGATGAAGAGGAAGCTGGGGAACTTAGGCAGATAAAGTTTTTATTTTTT